>CM050167.1:289353143-289510643 GCA_027410445.1 Discoglossus pictus | reverse complement strand
CTAGTCATTTGTAACAAATATATCTTTCTGCTCTGGTTGACTTTACCTTGAGTAAGGTCAAGATCTTTAAGTGGTCAAAGAGGCCTTATGTAAGGAAGAGGTTAGTATGACCCAAAATGCCCTGCCTTTCCTGGTGAACAAAAAAAAGAGAGGCTATGAAAATATTAACATATTAAATATCTATAAACTATAATATTAACATATATATATATATATATATATATATATATATATATATATATATATATATATATATATAAGCCCAGCATGCTTTGAGCAGTGATCCACTGCATCCCATAGATCCCAGCATCATTGGCGAGTTAAGGATGGGGTCTAGGGATATCATTAACTTGCACAAGTACAGAGGCCAACAATGAACAAATGAAAGGAAATGTGACCAGAACAAATATGCAGAAATGGTTGCTCTGAAGAACAAACAAACAAAATATCAACAATTATATATTTCAAATGTTTTCTAGTTTCCTCTCCTTTTATGTATTGGGATGTTTTTGAAAATTATATTGTATTTCCATCTTGGTTATAGTTATTTACATTGTTTAAATTTACAGTTTCAAAAAGGGATGACTGGGACAATTACTGGCTACATCTGCTTCTGCATGAGCTGTTCTTACAAACAAATCTGACATGCTTACATTTCGGCTTTATCCATGAAACCAATAAAGCCACCAGTTATTCTGTTGTAACATTGAGCCAGCCAGACTGAATGACAAGAAAGTGTGCCTGGCTAATTCTGGATATGTCATCGCTTGTTGAGACTTTCAGCATGTGAAAAGCATAACCTCGAGGCAGAGTCGCATCTGAATGTCAACGACACTATATCGTCCTACTCACTGAGCTATCATAGCCACATATATTAACTTTATTTGGTGTTGAAACACACTGACACCTATCCGGAGTTGACACTTAAAGTTTACAATCGTTAGTTTATTAAACCCATTATTGCATTAATATTCTATTTTGTGTATCAGAAGGTCTTAACAGGAAATCTTTATGTACTTATACAGGAATTAGGGAATTTATATTTGGCAAAGAAATATCAGCTGTTTTAGAATAATGAGATTCTTCCACAAAATATTGTGTAGCAGTTGCTAACGCATTACTGAAAACATCCGATAAAGTATTCAGAATAGTCGGGCAATGCATCATTAATCAAGTGTTGACTTCTATCCAAGAATATGGCTGTGTACTGTACAGTACCCAGTTTCTGAGAGTACAGAGGATGGGGAGGGTACATGTATCAGAGGCCTATGGAATGTCTCCACTCTGTAAGCTAGACAGATAGTTAGAGAATTGCATACCTGAACCACTGCTAAGCAAAGCTTAGTTCTTCAGCAAAGTTATGTACAATATGCTGATCCGCAGTCTAAAATTAACACATAATATTATATAGCCTAGCAGCACAGAGCTTATATGAATAGCATGTTAGTCATAAAATACTTACAGGTATATATAAGTTTCCTGGGTTTCAAATGTATGGTAAGAAACCAGCAGTGATGATCAGAATGAATAGGTGTTATATAGAATAGTTCAGTGTACTTACAAAGTTATATGCAGGTAACTAAAATCCAGATTTGCACACCCAAAGGGAGCTTACATAACCAGGTACGCAGAGGAGAAACAGTCATATACGTTTGATCTTTTTGGTAGAGATACTTTACAGCACAGCCAGGAACCCCAGAGCTTGATACAGATGTATAGTTGCCTAAGCCTCCTCCTGATTGGCCAAAACTCTAATTTTCCGAAATTACAAGCCAATTTGCTAACTTCAAAGTAAGTGTTTATTCTGGTATTTTTCATGCAAAAAAGTTTTCATACACTACCGATTCTTCTCTATCAGATGCACTCAATTCCCGGAAACTTAGATATGCCTTTATTTTTAAAAGAGACATGGAAGGTTCTGGTTTTTAATATTAAAATAATCTAACAATACATATTTTTTTTATTAACAAGTGCTTAAAAGCTCTGTTTTTAAACCTTTCAAATAGTACCTACAAAAAGGTCCATGCCCTTTAGCTCATGCACGCAGGGTTTCTATTATAGTAGTTGTAGCAAATCACAGATGGTATCTCAGCAGTATTTCAATGCTGTTGAAAGAGAGTTTGTCATTGGCTAGCACATCTAGTACCTTCTAGTACAGGGGGTGGACCCATACAGAAACTTTATGTATTATTTTAGGCATTAAGCACAGAACTCTTAAGCACCTTAATTAAACAAGGTACATAAAAATAAATAGGTATATTACATATCGAATAAATTCTAAAAATCTTCCATGTCCTTTTAAACTTAGACTTTGCATGCATTAAATCAACTGCTACTAGTATACTTCTGGTCAGAATCCGGGATGAATATATGGAAAGACACACCTACTCTTCTCTCCCATGTATTAGGATTTAATATCTTACATTTTGCTGTGAACACTAAAATGCTGTGAGAAGACTATTCTTGAAAACAGATGTTACAAGGCTGTGCATTAGTCGTTAGCCATTGTGACTGCATGTTTTTAACTTGAGGCAATGAAACAACCAATTAAATATGTTTTCAATAAACAGCATGTGTGTGCCTTTTCCCAATTTTAATTCACAACCTAGATCTAAGAAAACTGCTTATATATTTTGCAGTTGGGGAACAAAAGCAAATCTCGCTAGAATATTGTATTTTCAGTTTGTCACATGCATCGTATTTCAGATACACTTTTAAAGAACAACTAAATATGTCTCTAATAATTTCCTGTTGAACACTAGAGCCTGTCACTTGGCACTGTTAGAAAGCAGATTAATCAGTTCAGGCCTGCGGACAAGCAAACTCCAAGATATGAGTGGGATGACATTCGAAAGAACACCACAGCAACTCATTGCTATGGAAGTACTAGACATGGCTAGAGCAAGCTTTCTTCAAACATGGTAAAGAAGGTTTAATCCTAGATATATTTCTAAATCTTTAAAGACAATCTCCATGTTTATAGAGTATTCCAGAACAGTCTTGTGCTGCCATCCACTGTGAAAAAAGCAGATCCCTCCTAACTCAAAACACTAGCCATCAGTTGCCAATATGTGACCCTTGGAGGCTTCCCATGTGGAGCGTGAGGGCGTGTTTATCTTGCTCCAGGGCAATTTCCATCTATAACTGGTGCCCTATAGAATACTTATTTTCACAATCTACAAATCTATTCTTATTTAATTTATATCTTCCAGAGATTTTATATTTTTGACCAAATATTTAACAGAATGGTTAATGTGTTGTGCAGTTCTTTTGGTGTGGGTACATAAAAAGCCCTGCAGGCGAAATAGTTTTTTTTGCTATTGCTGTGGTCATGTAATAAACAATATACCATTAAATGTTTTATATGTATGAACGAACAAATTGGTTAAATGTGTTAATATTGAGCCCATCTATAAACCAAGCAGATCAGCAAATTAATTTTGCACTAATTATTCATGGACATCAAGATCACAAAACAACAAATGTTGCTTCTATTCATTTTAAGTATAGAAATTACTGGTACAGTGCACAGAAATAGTTGATGAGCCCAGATTACTCTTTCGGTCTAATTAAAGAACATACATTTTGCTAAAGGATCATAGACATGCATCAAGAGAAAGAAGAGGGAAAAAAGACAAGTCTAGAGGTGCAAGATAGAGAAAGACCCACACTTTATTAAAAAGACCACTACAATGTGTTTAAAAGTAAAGCTCATATTTTTTTGCTGGGAAGAGACTGTAAAAAAAACAGTATGCAGTTTAAAATATATAAAAGTTATTTTTTTTCTTAAAATTGTATTGTCTGTTTGGTCCTCAAAAAGGAGTTGTTTTTCTCCTCTTCCTTGTGCCTTGTCGGGGGCATGGCCAACTCCGCCTGGGAGCTGGGCCATCATGAGCTTGGGGTCAGGCTGGGCTGATGTCACTGACCCCACTCTGGATATCAGTAGCTCCGCCCCCACTATCTACACATAGGTAACAGCTCTATTGTAACATGCTTGCAGCTGCCCCATAGGCCCTGCCCAATGACAGTGCATGCGTCGTCATAGCCCTGACACTTTTACTGAGCATGCTCAGTCTGAACCAGTGTCTGCATGGAAGCTGAACTACAAAAATGTTTTACTCAGAGTTGGCCACAACCCCAGACAAGGCACAGGGAGGTGGAGATACACAGCTCTGTCTGAGGGAAAAATTATCACATTCAAAAGTGAGAAAAAAAAAATTATTAACTTTACTGAATACTGTTTTTAAAATTTAAGAGCTTTATTTAAAAAAGCATTACAGTGATACTTTAAGAATTAGTAAAGTCATATTTCGTTTCATGGGTTATAGCTAAGAACATTAATTTGCTATACAAAAAGTAGTGGCCTTTATTCAAACTACACAGTTACTAAAACTATGCATTCTCTTTTTTGTCACACATTTTTCAAATTAGTGGCACAGTTGATCACATATAATAGTTTGCGACAAATCGCAGTTTGACAACTGTGCACAGCGTAACCGGCCTGCGCATGTGCATAGCGCGGCGCAAGCTGCGCAAACGGGCCGCGCAACTACATAGCGCGCTGTAAGCCGTGCATGCACATTGCACAAACGGGCCGAGCAGGCGCATTGCGCGGCGGCCCACGCAGACGCATTGCGCACCAAAGAGGAGGGGAGAAACACAGGGAAGGACGGGGAACAGAGGGGAGAGACACAGGCCAGGGTGGAGTGGTGACAAACACAGGGCAAGGAGAGGAGGGGGGGGTGGAATGAGAGGGGGGAGAGACACAGGGGGAGTGAATGGAGGAGAGACACAGGGAAGGAAGACGAGGGGGGGTTGAGACACGGGAGGGGGAAGACACACAGAGGAGGCGGGAAAGACACAGGGGTGTGAGAGGAGGGGGAAGAGACACAGAGGAGGAGGGGGAGGAGACACACAGGGGAAGGAGAGGAGGGGGGAGAGACAGAGGGGGAGAGGGGGAAGGAGACACAAGGGAGGGAGAGGAGGGGGGAAATGAGACACAAGGGACGAAGTAGACAGAGGGAGAAACTTGCAATGAGCGCCGGAGAGGCTACCATTGTGTGGCAAACAGCATTGCCAGGATTCACATTTTATTGCCGTAATTTGACGGGCAAGTTGCTAGTTATATTATTTAAAAATATATATATATTATTTCGGGAAAATACATGAACTATATAATCTTTGACTTTGTTTATAAACCATGCCACTAGTTGTGTAATTCAGTAAAAAAAAATTGTGTTTCTCAAGAATTATTTAGGTCAGAAAATAATTGCTTGTATAATATATAGCCAGTTACAGTACTCTTTCAAAAGTCATAACCTTAACTTGCACTTTAAATCATAAGTCAAACTTCTAGTTTTGGCTGATGATAGTCCCTTCCTGTGACATTTCGCCAGCTTCCTGGTTGGCAGGAATGTAGTTGGACTCTTTGGTAGCAAAAATGATAAAAGCAGCTCTGAATGTGTTTTTTATTTATACATAATGTTAGTGCAGATCAATAAAGATATATGTATGTATATCGGTGTATGCTTGTGTACTTTGTATTCTTTAATCTAAAATTAAGCAATAAATATGTAAACAGACATTTATGGTTGTAACTGTTCAGATTTAACAATGCATGCCATACATACAAAATGTTGTTTGTAGATGAAACACATCTAGATGCACTGCTAGTCTATTTAGCAAACTCTTGGATTATGCATATCTCACAGAGCCCATTGTGAGAAGAATTTGATATAATACAAACACACTATTATACTCCACATACTTTTTCTTATTATGAACAATACAAGGCATTGCATTGCTGGGATAGCATTACACAGTAAATAAATTCCATGATTTTTACTGCCTCACCTGATTATGGGATGTTATTTGCAATCCAATTGTTAAGAGTCGAAAACTGAGCCAAGCGGTCTGATTTTCACAGCTTCTTATAGAGAACCCTGGAGTGTGCCCCCCACTAACTAATCCCAAAAGGTGCCAATTTACTAAGTCACTGAAATACAGTCAGTGGTGGAGGTGGTACAATGCATCAGGGCTCTCCTCTGGAGGGGGGCCATGCTGTATGTATGTATGTATGTATGTATTTATTTTGTTTGCATTAAATGTTCTGTAGTGTAGGGGCCGTCTATGGCCCCCAACCACAGCCCAACACACCACTGCCCCATTGGATGCACCCTAGCGCCGTAAATTTATCTATGTCAGTTTAAAAAAAAAAAAAAAAAAATGGAGCATTTCTACTGAAGCCCCAAGAGATGGCAATGTGGAGCAGTTCAGGATGCTCGGGATGTGCAGCAGGGAAGAGGTGAGAGAGCATAATTCAGGGAGATAGTGATCGTTACTATGTGCGGTGTAGGTGTTGATGTTAAGAGGGACTGGCTGCTATGTAGAGATTTCTGTAGTTTAATGTAGAGTAGGGGACCCTGACCCTGGCCACCTCAGCTGCACCAGATTCCCCCCTGGAAAGTGGAGCGTGTAAGAAATTGAGAGCATATATCGAAAGGGGTATGGGGGCGGGGGGAAGCAGCAATAGGAAAGGGTCTTGGGCATGAGCATTGAATGAGTTCGTATCGGGAAGGGGGTGTTTGGATGGTCCACCCTTTATTCTTTAGCTCCTCCATTGATGACAATGGCCTCTGAACACACATCTAGACCAGGCAGAAAAAATGTTAGCATAGCTTCCTGGGCATCCTCTCCTACCCCTGAAACAATGAAGTTCAAATATAAGTTTAACCATTACAGTGGCTCTTAAATTATTTAGTTTAACTCGCCAAGGTATAAATATCAAGATTCTAATTCATTTTTGGTTTTAAATCAGGTTTAAACTATGAAAAAAAAATGTGTTTATTTCAGTGATCATTCTCAAATCCTTGCCTGCAGGGCGCTTTCAGTTTTAATTCCACTTCATAATTGGAAGTTACTTGGTCTTAACAGATCCAGGGCTTGTTCCATATCATGGTGTTGAGTTGTTATGCACAGTGCTGAGCTGACGTATTTCTCTGCATTTAGCTCAAGAGCGAGACCTGTGATAAAGAAACATGATGGCCTCTCCTACAGACTCAGCAGTAGAAAGTGTGTTAGTTCACCTTTTATAAGTAAAGAGATGATCTAAATCAAGATTTAGAGCAAGAGCTCATCATCATATAGTGACTTTGTAACAGATAATTTGCAGAACTGAAAATCTTCAATTTAAGGACAATGAAAGTTTCTGGATTTCACTAGGACTATAATATACCTAAGTATCTATTTATTTATGCATCTATTTACCAATGTATCTTTTTATGTATTGTATTAAGAAGTGATAAAAAAGCTCTGTTTTTTGTTTTTTTTTGAGGCGGGGGTTTGCCGAAAATCTGATAAACAATACCTGCTTGGGTCTGCCCTCTGAAGCTCAAGAAGGAAGAATACAGTTGTACTGGTTTTGTAGTGTCTCATAATATCCAATCAGTGACAAAGACTCACCAACATTCTGCAATATGCTGTTGAGAGATGTCGATTGGCTAATTAAATAAAACATGTTTAAATTTAATTGAAACTAACAAAAAATGCACAGATCCTACGTATGCTTGTAGATTGCATTGGCAGGCAGGGAAAAAGCACGTTCTACAAAGATTCTAAGCTCAAAACAGGGCCCTACATTTTCTCCAGCTGTTATTGTATTTTTCCCCGAATATGTTGGCGCGTTACAAATAAAAGTTAATAATAATAATAATAATAATAATAAGACTCCTATCTATATTACTGCTCATTGGATGACAAGAACAATCCTCCTGTATAAGAAAATCAGAGAATAGCTGGTCCTCCCATGGACTACAGGCTGGAGCTTCTCCCTTGATGTGCAAACTTTACCAGAATAACTAACTTCCCTACAAAAAAAGCAAAGCCAGCTGCAGAGTATTGTGCTCCACATTCTATGACAGTTTGTAAAAGATGGGAGGAGCTCCAACATAAAGATGGCAGAAAAATAGTTATACTCAAAAAATGTCACACACACACAGAAGAACAAAAAGGATAACAACATAGCTCTCATCTCAGATATTAATTATATAATTTCATTATTTTGGTTGGGGGGGGGGAGATTGGTTATGCAGAAGAAAGTTCTGACCATATAACATAAGAAATCACATGATTTAGCACCTTTGTAAAAATAAGTGAAGCATACAGAAGGAGTACAAATGACTTTGATACACTAAAACAAAGCCAAACCCAATAAATTTGTCTCCACTGGTAACGAAAAAAAAAAAAAAGAAATCTAATATTAAAGAATATACTCAGGCAAAGTATTTTGATTATTATATAAAAAGCTTAGAGAACGTAAAATGTCAGACTCTTTATCAGCCTTTATAGTCCTGCCAAATATTTTAAAGCAATCCATTAAAAACTAGTCAGATATACCGGTACTTAAAAAAAAAAAAATTCATACAAAAGTTTCTAATTACAGAGCTCTACGAAGTAACCAACGTAATGTTTGTGTGTACACCTCAATCAAGGATTAATGTATCTTACAGACAGACGTATAAGGGCTATATGTACGAAAAGGTGAAATGCTGGACAATCGCTTGACACCAAAATTAAATACTGTATATGTCTCACAGCATAGCCCTTTCATTCAAAGGGAAGGACATGTTGACCCAATGTAAAACATCATTTAACGTTAGGGTTCCCTGGTGGTCCAGGATTCAATGCTTTCACCACTATGACCTGGATTTGATTCCAATCAGGGAACCAAGAGGTCACACCACTCTGAAGCTAAGCAGAGTTGGGCCTGGTCAGTACTTGGATGGGAGACCATGTAGGAATACCAGGAGCTGTATGCGGTGACCCACTGGAGAAGGAGCGGACAACCCACTCCAGTATCTCTGCCTTGAAAACCAAGTCGATCAGCATGACCATAGATTCTACAGATTTAAAAAAAGGAATAGTGTTGAGAATCCTGCTACTTGGTTTTCATGGTTTATGTAAATGTGTATCTGCCGTTGGTGGAGCATTGCAGATATTACTAAGAAATGAACACAAATAGTCCTATTTTGTCATAAGGTCAAATAACATAAGTGGTTAGGGGGGTGGGGAGGGAATAATTTCCATAAGAATTAGTAACAGTTGCATTTTACATTGACAAAAAAACATATCACCCAAGTGAAGAACAGCAGTGAATAATTAACTTGGAACAAAGCCTGCTAGCTATTCAAAATTAACACTACTTAGTAATAATCCTTATTTATATCAAACATGTGTGTGATGACTGTTCATAGAACACATAACATATTACTCATTTTAATTTTATCCACAATTTATCAATACAATATATGTTGGATGACAATATCATAGTCATCAATACTTCTATTATAGGATGTTGTGTAAAGGTACATTTTCTAACATCACCCCCCCCCCCCCCCACACCATCACCAAAAAAATAGGAAGATCAGCTGGGTAAATCAATACAGAAAAGTCTTGTTCTCTACAAACAGTGAGTAGCAAATGATTGTAGATAGCCTAGCTTTGAAGTGAGCCAATCAAAATGCTAATCCAAGCCCAGATCTCAAAGGAGCACCATACGACCCATTCCCCAGAGCATGGCAGACCTCTCACCCCTTATTTTTCTGTATCTATCCCAGCATCACTTGCCCATCATTATGAGAGATGGTTTATATACATACAAGTAAGAGGGGAGGAAGTTGTTTGCTCTAATTTGTATTCTGTAATCAAAAATATTGATCCTTGATTGCATTCTGGGCTCTGTAATAGCACCACACTTTATGTGCCCATTCATTTGTCAATGATACGGAATGCTTTTTTTAGGTTTTTATTACACCAGTCATGTAAGAAACCAATATTTACTTGATTCATTATGAAAATATATTGCGATCTGGAGTCAGATTACAATAGCAAATAGTTTATGAATGGCAAGTACTGGTTGGGTCCTTTTGCTGAATATTGCAGGGTCTGGACAGGTCTACTGGGCCCCTTCGCATTATCTGTCCGCACAGACTGTGAACGCTGCGGTTGAACCTAGTGGTGAAAAAGAGGTAGCGCAGGCAAAAAAAAATATTCCCCCCTCTGACGTGACGCATAAGGCACGCCAACAGAGAGGCGCCCTAGAGGGCCGTGTGCCTGTGACTACCGATTTTTCACCATTAGGTGGTGCTGTAGCGCAGCGTTCACAGTATGTGCAGACAGATAATGCGCAAGATCCGTCTACTGTACTATAATTTTGGAGCCTTGAAAAAAAGACGAAGTACCGTATTCATTACCCACCCAAAAGTGATGGCCCCAATACCCACTGATGACTGCTTCTAAACTGCTTTCTTTATATGGCATGTACATGACCGCTGGATTTGAACATTAAAAATCAACTATAGGAAGCAAATAAGAAGGGCTGCATATATGGTCCCCACAATGGGTTTATGCTTCAATTTTTTTTATTTTATTTTTAATGTGTAAAAAATGTAAAACTAACTTTGGGAAAAAGTGGTTTAATTGGAATAGATCAGATGGGTGTGTGATTTGGAGTGCAAGAGAGCGATTTGCTGGTTGTGGAGAGATAACATTGGCTCTAATGTAGGAGAGGGACATACTCTCCCACTCAGGATGGGGGCAGCATGGGAAGTTTCTGGGGGCTCCAGGACACATTTTCCCATGACTGCCCTAGAGCTTATTTGTAACAAAAATCATAGGTTTATGTACTGGGTAACAGGCATCTGGAAAACAGTCCAACAATGGTGAAAATAGGAACAAATTAAATAATATTTATACGAAAAAAAGTTATTTTTACCTCACCAAAATGCTTCTCTATATAAAAATGATTACTTTGGCTTACACTGTCCCTATGCAGTAAATGGATACAGCATGGGATCAGATAAATACTAATGATGCTGGTACCATTTGCATTTCAAAAGGATATATTGACATATTAAAAGAATGAGTCTATTAATAATTGAATATATACATTGGCACCGCAAGCAATCTGTTGCCAGTTTTTCATATTCTACAATAACATCTGAATCACACTGGTAGACTTTGTCTTCTGATGCCACTGCTGGGCACACATGAATTTTTTAAAAGCACAGTGTTACATTATTTAGCGTCTCTGCTGTTTTACTTGCTTTCGTTGTGAACAAGTGCTTTACATTTCCCCTTTAAGTTGGCGAAAGGAGGAATACGGTCTTTTTGACATGCCAAAAATAATTATTTAGCTATATTTCAAAGAGTGGTCTTATTCAGCATCCAATACCAAGTGCATTTCAGAGTCCAGTTTATAGCTCCAACATAGCACAGTCATCCAATGGTCTTTTCTAATGGCACCTAGAGCATCTTCACTACTATGATCTATTTTATTATATTATATTGTTAGGCACCTAGAGTATCTACAGTAAAGTGAAATTAAACAACAAAAGTAATATAAAATAATAGTACAGGCTTGTGCAATGTTAGTCCTCAAAGACATATTCAGCAGGATTATGAAAATGTAGTCCTGAAGCTGCCCCAGGAGACAAACATTTGACAAGTTTGGTAAGCCATGGGCATTTGAAAATGTTTTCTTATACATATTTTATTGGACCTACAGTAAAAAGGCTGAAGTATCCCAACAGATAACCAGTTGTCACTCATTCGCTCCCATCTCAGTGGTGGCAAAACAGTAAGCACATACCATGGTACAGAAAAAAAAGACTGGTTATCTTGTTTAATTTACCAATGCTACATTAAGAACTTTGAACCTGAAGTAGTTATTGCTTTACATTAAAGAAAGCTATTTCTTAGAAAACAATGTAGATTTTAGAAACTTAGTTTTATTTATTCTTCAGGAATAGCTCTCATCGAAAATAGAGTTGGAGATTAGTATAGCATATAAGAAGATGGTTTATTGATATATAAAGTAGAGATCAACATTTCCTCACATGTATAGCTTTATCAGAACTAAATAGAAGACATCAATACAGTTCTATGCCAACACCATAAACATTCCCTATTTAACTTTTTTTTCTTTTTAAATGTTGAGGCACTCTTTAAAGGGAAGCGGACATCTCAAAACATGTTTAATATATTCTGAAGCCAAAGTGTTTTGGAACTCATTTCTCAATCCAAATGAACTCAAGTTTGGCTAAAACACAGTCATGAGTCCTGAACTGAAGTTTGCTGGCAGGGCTGATACAGTATTCCCATGTTACTCTATGGGGGGAAGAAGGATAAGTTAAGAGTGAATTTTGGCAACCCCTTCATGGGGCAGATGCAAGCTTAAATCAGATGTTTTTTTTCTGACTAGGGTTTAAGGTATGAGCCTCTCTTTACAGTGGGTGAAATATAACCAGCTACATGGTTTGATTATTATTATCCATTATTTGTAACGTGCCAATAAATTCTGTAGCGCTATAATAATTACAAAGAAAAATACAATATTAGACAAATGGGGCCCCCTTTTTGAGCTTGAAACATAATCTATTTTTCATACCTTCTGAACATACCGTACAGTAAGAATCATATGCCATGAATATGAAACCTTAAATGGTCTGCTATGAGAACATCTTGATTTCATATAGTGGACAAAATAAATATAATACCACTAGAAGTAACTCATATGTCACTATAAACCTGGACTCATTACACATTCTCTAATTCATACTCATCAAGTGACTGACAAACATTATTATCTAATTAGTGTTGAAAGATCTTGTTCCCCACTTATGAGATCAGACACATGCAGTTTCCCTATTGCAGACTCTAACTAAAAATGGAATAAAAGGATAAAAGCATTGTTGGCATCATATAAGTGTGCCGGTGTCACTTCTGGCTGGGGCAACTTGCTGAGCTTCTAAACGTATAAAAAAAAAAAAGGCTGTTCAGGCAAACACATAAGTCACACAGACATTTTCTTGCATTTTCACCAAGTCTGCTGGAATCTGGCCTTAAGCCTTTCATCACAGAAAATTTGTTTTAAGTGTTACAAGTTTTTATAACCAGCGAAGCACACAGTGTGAAATAGGATTGGAGAAGGAACGTTTATACAAGAATATACTAAAGCGATTAATGAATAACGTTAAAAACTAAAAAAAAAAAAAGTATATATATATATATATATATATATATATATATATATATATATATATATATATATATATATATATATATATATATATATATATATATATATACACACATACATACACCATTTTAGGAAAAAATTCAAGATACAATGATATTTATTTTAACTATTGTTATATTATTGGGATGGATTTCGTACAAGTGTGTAAATGAAACCATTGTTAAATACTAGAATATGCTGTTACTGATTTACAATGCATTGCATATTTCTCTTGCAACTAATATAAAATTGGATGTGTTACAAATACCGAAGCTTAAATTCCACAGTACTATGGAAGCAGGGTATGTTGTTGCTATAACAACAGACCAAATCATGAGCAGGACATATTGCTTGTATATCAGAATAGAGATACACCAAGAATGTACCTGGTATCATAATGGAAGACAGAAAGCACACACAAAATATATACTAGAATATTGCAATGCGTTGTCGTGGTGTTCAGTCGTGTCTGACTCTCTGTGACCTCATGGACCATAACACACCAGGCACATCTTTATGCCAATGGTCAGACTGATACATTTGGCTTTCATGGCAGAGATACTGGAGTGGGTAGCCAGTTCCCTCTCCAGTGGGCCACAGCATACAGCTCCTGGTATTCCTAGGTGGTCTCCCATCCAAGTTGTGACCTCTTGGTTCCCTGACTGGAATCAAAGGCAAGTTGCAGCAATGAAAGCACTGAATCCTAACCACTGGACCACCAGGGAATATATATATATATATATATATATATATATATATATATATATATAAAGTACATGATTGTAACACGCCATGCACATCTATGCGCTCACCTGGCACCCTCTGGTGTGTAACTGTTTTGCATCTGTGTTGGATCATAGCAATAGATGATCTAACTGCTGCCCAGCTCCCTCTGCCTGTCCTGGGTAAATTACTGCTGAGATCCAAAGGTCAGAGTATCTATTGCAGAACATCACATACTACAGGACAATAATGTTATATTTTGAGTAAATACAAATAATTGGAGGATGCTTACCACTCTGCCAGAAAACCTCTCGATGGCCCTCTTGACTTTGCCATAGGTGCCCTTGCCCAGGGTCTCCAGCAGCTCATACCTGTGCTTCAGGTTGTGTTTGTGATGATGCCTCTTCACCCCATGCTGCATCCTCAGGAGCTCTGGAGTGGTTGCTGCTGTGCCTTCTTCCTCAGAGTGGGACTGGGATGGTGAGAGGTGCATCTGCTCCACCATGTCCACAGTGCCCTTATCGGGCTCCACATAAGCATTTGTATCCAGTTTAGCAGCATCTCCATCCATGTCCAGTTTGTGGCTCCTAGCTAGTTATGACTTAATATGTAGTAAGGGCAGTCACTTGTCTGGGGCTCCTGCAGCTGCGCATTTGGCACATGGATCACATCCACCAACAACCCCCCATCTGTGATATGGATGGAGGTGACAGCACAGATATGGGACGAGGTAATGAGACCTGCACCATGAGGGGCTGCTGCACACACACAAGCCAGCGCCCTGACCATCAGCATACGGTTATAGTGCGATGATACCCGCCGGGTCCTGCTGCATGTGGTGGGGCTCAGCTCTACCTCCAGTCTATAACCTACTCTGCCTGTTCATGCAATGGCTCCAGAGGACCAGCCCTCTCAAAGGTACAGTCTGTCTGCACTGGCGGCGGGCGCTCCATTTAGTCTTTAAATGCGGTGTCATAGCACTGTGTGTATCCCCAGCAGATCCTGAATCCCTCTGTATCATGAGCAGCGCTAAGCCCCGCCCACACCGCTGTCCCAGCCTCTCTACCCTTTGTTCAATTAAGGTGGATTAAAAATGTGCTGCACTGCAACAATGAAAGTATTAACAGATATGACCCCTTCTGGGTCACTACCTTGATATTAAGATTTGAGATGTAGAAAGGAGGATCTGCAAGTGGGTTTTGGGGGAGTGGGTTGCATGTCTGAATTACCTAGGGCAGCATTAAAACGAAATACACCCAAGATACTGTCATTATAATAAGGATTCACCCATACTGTACAGCTATACCTCCTGTGACACTGGGAATAGGTTCCAGGCAATAGGAGTGCTAAGAGAAACAGCTCTATACAGGTCATTTTAACATGGGGAAGACAGGGATTGGGGAACTCATGAAAAAAATACACAATTGCAATTGAAGTTTAAACTTTTTTTGTTTTATATGAACTACAAACAAACAGCAAACATAACACTAACACAAGCTGAACATTTGCAGAAATGGTTAATAGCGTTAAGCAGGGTATACCTGTATATAAATACAGACATACCCCCTTTAACTGTGTAGATGTGTTCCTAGAAGACCAAGTGCTAAATGAAACAGTGTTAAACAGGTCAATTTTAACATAGAATAAATCACAGGCAAACTCAATTCTAAAATCCCTTCCATGGCTCTTGGTGTTTTGGAATAATACACAAGTATCAAATCAGTGTTACTCGGGGATGTGTCAGGCAAAAGCTGTGTTATATCCAATGGGGATGTGTCAGGAAAAAAACAGCTTTATAGTGAATCAGTGTTAAACGGGGTCAGCCTGTATTTATTTATATTTTCGTATCCATCAAAAGCCAGCTCATTGTTCTTAAATACATCATTATATCACATTATTATCGGATCCCTTTTTACATTGGATAATTGGATAATCCACCTTAATAGAACAAAGCCTATAGAGGCAGCTTCAGATGCAGGGGCGGGGCTTGGTCCTGAGGGATCCCTGCATAGAGTGTGACCCTGCCTGTAGTGTAGCACTGGTGATGTGGTGACCTGGGTGTCGCACCTTCCATGTGTGCCCTGATGCTTCCTCCCTTTGTGGCTTTGGGCAGTCCCTGTTCTGTCCTGTCTGTGGGTGGAGCAGCCCTCACCCTTCTCCCTTACATTCCAGACAGCGTTGGAGCTGGGGTCAGCCAGAAGGGCACAAGCCAAGGATGCAGGCTACCGCAAGGGAAATGCCACACTTACATGCCCACACCCAGCACCTCCACCCTGCCATGGCATAGGGTTACACTGCTCAGTGCCATGAAACAAACCCACCCTATCTAAACCGCTATTTCCGTCCAAGGAAATGAGCCTGCAGTTAATATCCTTCAAACAAAACATGTATTTGGAATAGTCCTATGTGTGAGATTAATATAGGGCTTAGCATAAGAAACCACTGTCAGTATACATAGAATATGCTGACATTTAATAAGTAGCCATACAAGTATAAACTACATTGGAAATGAATATGTACTAGTAAATTGCCTGTAAAAAATGACAATATCATTTTTAAATTTTCTATCCCTTTCCCACTGTCCTTGTGTCTCTCCCCCTTCCCTCCCCTGTGTCTGTCCCCCTTCCCTCCCCTGTGTCTCTTTCTCCCTCTTCCCTCCCGTGTCTGTTTTTCCCTCCCCTATGTCTCTTCTCCCCTGTGTCTCTTCCCACCTCTCCTCTCCCCTGGGTCTCTTCCCCTATGTCTCCTCCCCCTCTACCCTCCCCTGTGTCTATTCCTCCCCTCCCATGTGTCTCTTCCACCCCTCCCCTGCCCTTTGTCTCTTCCCCCTCTCCCCTGTGTCTCTTCCCCCACCTCTCCCCTCCCCTGTGTATCTTGCCCCCCACCTCTCCCTTCCACTGTGTCTTCCCCACCTCTCCCCTTCCCTTTGTCTTCCTCCCCCGTGTCTCCCCTCCCCTGTGTCTTTCCCCCTCTCCTCTTCCTTGTGTCTCTTCCCCCCTCCCCTCCTCTGTGTCTCTTTCCCCTATGTCTCCTCCCCTCCCCTTTGTCTCTTCCCCTACCCTGTGTCTCTTACCCCCTCCCCCCTGTGTCTCTTTCCCCCACCTCTACATTTACCTGTGTCGCTTCCCCCTCCCCTGTATCTTTTCCCCCCTCCCCTCCCCTGTGTCTTCCTTCTTCTCCACTGCAGCTTGTAGCTATTGCATGCGGACCATGTGCTCGCAGCTGCGCATGCGCGCACTACATGTGTGCGATTGCAGCATCAATACAGAGCTGAGCATGCACTCAGCTCTGTGCGGTGGTAGGAAGTGGTAAGTGTGCACGCTCCCACAGAGCGTTACACGCTTACCACAATTATTATAGTTGATATAAAGAGCGAAATGTACTAACAATGACAAAGGAAAATAACTAATCAGTGTTATTATAGGGCCATTTACCTCAACGTAAGTGCTCTTTATGGTGTGACAGAGCACAAGATTGTATGTTACAATGATCTATTTTTTAAATTACACTAATAACAGCTAAAAAATCTAACCATTTAAGTATGTTTACAAACACAGTCTGTCTATTGGCATTTTCATGATTAATAACAGACAGCAGAGCTGAGGTGAGGAGAGTGATTGATATCAGTTTTTCACTAAACTCTTTTACGTTAACTCTTTTTTTCTTTTGCTTACTACACAGAGCTGTAGCTGCAGGTCTGGAAATCATGATGCATCTGGAGGGGCAGGACTGAAAATGAGCAACTCAGTCGCTTGATGCGACTGCAAGGCCGATGGGGAGGAACGCCGACATAGACCTCCAGCATGGCGCAGAGATATAGCTTCTCTCCTAAGCAATACCGCGGATAAACTTCCTCCAGTGTGAGGAGTCGTCTGACCTGACACGTCGCAGCGGCTGAAATCCTTCCAAAATATGCAGTAAGCATACTACCTTACTGCCCGTCTTTTTTACACAGAGACACAGCTCTACTGCAAAAGACACGCCTCAAGCGAGGAGAGGTGCTTTAACCTCCCATTCTGATCACTGCACCACTGCTGTAATGAAATTCAGGAACTGTGAGTAACAATTAAAGGCTTTAAAAAAGAGCTCCTAACATACAGCCCTATTAAATTTGAAGCCGGCATCGGCAAGCCCGCAAAGGCTGCAGGCTTAAAATTCAGCTGCGTTACAGAGCTATGAAATTAGACCATGCCACGAGTTACGTGCTTGAGACGCAAACCCGTAAACCATTTGTCGCATGCTGGATGTGCGGCCATGAGCATGATCAATTAGTTAAACCCGTAGTTACAGGTGTAGATGGAGCCAATGTAAAAAAAAGAGATTGTCATCATTACGTCACTGAAAAATGGAGGTAGGATTTCAAAGCCTTACAGGTTTCAATTACGAGTTTTGATCGGACCCACATTCCAGATATAATGCAATATTGATAAAGCCGTAAATATGATATTCTAGTCCATGCGAGTTCCATTATATGTATTAACACATTGATTGCCAAGATCGATATAACATGGAAATTAGATCATGTAATTTGTTCAAAGTTGGTGCTTAACACCTGATAAGTATAGTAATATAATTTTTAAAAACCGTTCATGTGTTGATTTTTAATGTGAGCTGCCTCACATATACTATACTTAACATGGAAATTAAACTTAAAATAAAGTATTTTATATTGCAGATTTGCGAGCTTGAGAATGTTGTGCTATTAATTTTAATACCTAACATCACTTTCCCTTTACCTATAAGTACAGTAGTGTGTGTATATTTGCATTTATAGTGCTACGGATAGGACTGTAACCCCCTTGCGGGTCCTTTCTAGTACCCGTTGGCTTTTTGGCTCTATCTGCAGGTTACGGGCTTGAACCCCAGTGAATTTGTTGCAATTTAATAGCGTAATTGGAACATAACTGTTACGGGCTGGACAGATCAAAGGATTTGCAGGTGCACAGTACAAATGTCCACGCCCTGTAGCCTTTTCTCGCCCTTACCCCGCAAGTCATTAGCGGATTGCTTTACGGGCCAATTTAATAGCCACAAGGCTTGCGGCCTTTTGTTACGGGCTACTGTTTTCAACGGTGAGGGAATTTAATAGGGCTGTTAGTCAATAAAAGATGTAAGTTGAACAGCAGTCCTGAAATACTTACTGTGAGCTCATGAGTTAAAAATATGTCTTTATAAGTCTTTTATTTTGATAAACTGTCTTACTGATGTTTGAATACCTGAAAAGGCCCAAACTATTTTGTTTAGCTTAAAAGGGTAAGTTCCCTAGTAAAGCTATAAAAGAATAAAGTGAAAGCTAGAAGAGAAAAGAAGTAAGAGAGGAATTAAAGATAAAAGAGAGGAAAAGAGGAGGTTACAGGGAAAATGTGTTGATACACACTGTCCAGACTTTTGGAGTCAACTATAACACAACTCCCTTAAATAAAACAAATCCTCTAAATAAGAAGGGAAAGGGGGAAAATATTAAGGGAAGACTGATAAGACAGATAAGTGAAAAATAACACTCTACCCCTAAGTAAGTGATGAATAAGAACATCCACTTTTTCCCTAGAGAATATATATAAACTCTTGGACATAAGCTATCTCCTTATTGGAAAAGAAAGACAACATGGCTAGTAAAGCGAAAGGAAAAGACAAGAAGGGGTCAATTCAGAAACCCCAAAATGTATTTTCCCCTAAGAGTAAAGAGGATTCCTCAGCTACCTCTCACTCTGGGTATTTTATGTGTTACCAAAGCTCTATAAATGTACCTGAGCTGGGCATTATAAATTAAACAAATATACAATATGAAGAGCAATTAACTCTTTCTAAAATGAAAGATCGCCTAGCTGAATTTCAAGTAAACTTGACGGAGTACTTAAAACACCAAATTATGGAAAATTCAAAAGCTATAAAGTAATTACACTCAAGAGGAAGTTGAAATTAAGTTTGACAAACTGACTAGAGACCATACCTCCTTATTGTCCTATACAAATGCCCTTGAAGAAAAATTGTCTGATCTAAATACCAAATTAACAATGCTAGGAAATCGTTGCAGAAGGAAGAACCTCAGAATAAGAGGGATCCCAGAAACTATTTCTAATCCAGATGTGAGCAAATATCTAGCAAGTTTATTTGATTCTGTGGTCCTTTCATCCCCCATGGAAGAAAAAAATAGATGTCTTTCATAGATTACCTTTACCTCCTAATGTAGAAAATTCTAGACCAAGAGATACTATTGTAAGATTTTGTCTTCTCTCATATAAGGACGCAATTGTTAATGCTAGTTACAGTGCCTTGCAAACATATTCACCATCCTTGACTTTTTACCTATTTTGTTACATTACAGCCTTAAATTCAATGTTTTGTTAATCTGAATTTTATTTGATGGATCAGAACACAATAGTCTAAGTTAGTGAACTGAAATGAGAAAAATATATACATAAAACAATATGTATGCACCCCCTTTGTTATGAAGCCCGTAAAAAGCTCTGGTGTAACCAATTACCTTCAGAAGTCACATAATTAGTGAAATGATGTCCACCTGTGTGCAATCTAAGTGTCACATGATTTGTCTTTACATATACACACCTTTTTAGAAAGTCCCCAGAGGCTGCAACACCTAAGCAAGAAGCACCACTAACCAAACACTGCCATGAAGACCAAGGAACTCTCCAAACAAGTAAATAACTCTCCAAACAAGTAAGGGATAATCTTTTTGAAAAGTCCAAGTCGAATTTCATACTCTAGGGATTATACTTTTTATTCCAATCGACATTCTTCTTATTTTAGAATTGATTACTTTAATTGATTCATTTAACAAGACCATTTTAATAAACCCACAATATCAGACATAGTGGAATACTTAAGTAAAATTAACCTTCCTAAGATCACTAAAGAAGATCTGGATTTTTTAAATAGTCCTATCTCTAGGAGAGAAATGGAATTGGTAATAGATACGCTTAAACTCAAAAAAGCCCCAGGAATTGACGGTTTTAAGAATTTATATTACAGATGCTTTTCATTAGTCTTGAGTTAACATTTATGCAATATGTTCAACAAAATTAAAGATAGCGGAGATATATTGACAGAAATGTCTGAGGCTAGAATCCTGAACGTTCTGAAACAAGGGACAAGACCGGAGGTCTACAAATAATTATAGACCTATGTCACTTATCAATGCAGAAGTAGAAATATATTCCAAGATTCTGACCAATAGACTCAGTCAGGCTTTTTGAATGGAAGGCAGGGATCAGATAATATAAGTTGCTTTATTGACACCCTGCTGACTCTGTCCTTAGATGCTGAGAAAGCATTTGACAGAGTCATCTGGGAATTTTTAAATGCCGTCCTCCAGAAATACAGTTTAGCGGAATTCGCTTTAAAATCTATAGGAGCACTATATTCTAATCCAATATATACGGATTTGAATCAGAGAAATTCATGATTAAGAACGGCACTCACCAATGTTATTCATATTTTTCATAGAACCTCTTGGCAAATTAATTAGGTCCTCTTTGGAAATAAAGGGAATAAAGATGGGTAATTCTATATATAAAATCCTCCTTTTTGCTGATGACATTATCTTAACACTGACTGACCCTGAATCTTCTTTACTATACTTACATAGAATTTTAGATGAATATATTAGACTTTCATTTTTTAGAATAAATTATTTTAAAACTGACATTATCTATAATGAAAAAGTATTTCAACACGCTTTTAGGATATCTTTACTGTGATGTGGTCCAAATTGTGCTGACTTTATTGATTTTTGTGATTAGCCATGTAGCCCCATCTTGGTAAATGATTTGTACAACCCTTAACGCATCAAATGATGGGGAGTGTTTGTGTATACCTGTTGATTAATATTCTGTCATCATAAAAGCTGAAAGTTAATTCAAATTAAACCTTAACAGGTTCCTATGTAACCTTATCCTCCTCTCTCTCTCTCTCTCTCTCTCTCTCTCTCTCTCTCTCTCTCTCTCTCTCTCTCTCTCTCTCTCTATATATATATATATATATATATATATATATATTCTTAAGGACTACAGTTGAGAATACATTTTCTATAAAGCTGGCGCCCATATTGAAAATTAGCACTGCGCTAAGGTTTTGTGACTAAGAACCAAACAATGCTTTCAGGCCAGCTGTGCGTTATAGGGTCAGAATACCCCCTGTTTCCATATTAGGTCCCAAAACATGAAAATTGTATTACCTAGATCAGGAATAGGCAACTTTACAGAAGGTTTGTGTGCCAGTATTATATTTTAATATTTAGAAAATCTTTTCCTATATGATTAAACTATTGTTGTATATAAAGTACAGTAATACAAATGAATGCCTACTAATCTTAAAGGACCACTGTGCAATGGTAATATGTTTTTGAAAATTCAGAACATAACCAAGCAGGACATATTCATACAGCTAGGGCCCCCCTAGCCCCTAGGAGTTGACAGCCTCGGCTGTATTTATATATATATATATATATATATATATATATATATACTGTATATATGAAGAGTGAGGTAGCCGTGACTGTCCAGTAATCCAGTTGAATAATCAGAGTATTGCAGTGAATAGTGATACCTTTTTTATTGGACAAACGTATTCATAATAAAGCGACGAGCTTTCGAGACAGCTAGGGCCCCCCTAGCCCCTAGGAGTTGACAGCCTCGGCTGTATTTATATATAAATATATATATATATATATATATATATATTAATATATATATATATATATACTGTATATATGAAGAGTGAGGTAGCCGTGACTGTCCAGTAATCCAGTTGAATAATCAGAGTATTGCAGTGAATAGTGATACCTTTTTTATTGGACAAACGTATTCATAATAAAGCGACGAGCTTTCGAGACAGCTAGGGCCCCCCTAGCCCCTAAGAGTTGACAGCCTCGGCTGTATTTATATATAAATATATATATATATATATTAATATATATATATATATACTGTATATATGAAGAGTGAGGTAGCCGTGACTGTCCAGTAATCCAGTTGAATAATCAGAGTATTGCAGTGAATAGTGATACCTTTTTATTGGACAAACGTATTCATAATAAAGCGACGAGGTTTCGAGAGATAATGCCTCTCTTTATCAAGTCAAAAAGGGTATCAGTATCGCTTTTTGACTTGATAAAGAGAGGCATTATCTCTCGAAAGCTTGTTGCTTTATTATGAATACGTTTGTCCAATAAAAAAGGTATCACTATTCACTGCAATACTCTGATTATTCAACTATATATATATATACACAGATACATACACACATATATATATATGCACACACGCACATATATATATATATATATATATACACACACACAGCTCAGCTGGAAAGGCAGAACTATATTGGTATCGAGCAGGTCGAAAGCGTCAAAGCAATAGGGATTAAAACTGTACTGCTGGCAATGCTGTTTGCCACACAATGTGAGGCTTTTGGTCCTCTGAGCACCTTCAGTGCTCATTGCAAGCCTTTCCTCCCGTGTACTTCAAATTTCCTGCTTTGCACTGATCACCTTCGGCGCTCATAGCAAGCCTCACGCTGAGCACCTTTGTGAGCCCCGTGATGAGGGCCTTTGGAGCTGATTGCGAGCCTTTTCTCTCGCCTACTGTATGGGGCACTCATGGCAGGGTTCGTTAACCTCCAAGCTTAGTGCTTGGGAATGCCATGTGTCTCTTTCCAGCATCTCCCCCTGTCCCTTCCCTGTGTCTTTCACCTTTGTGTGTGTGCTGAATGTGTGCGTAGTGCGCGCTGACTGCTGTTGGTTTTATTTTAAGTCCTGCGTGCCTGGCTGTGTAAGTGTTAATGTGTGTTCGGTGTGGTGTATTTTCTAAGTCCCGCGTGCCTGGCGTTGTTCGTGCAAGTTTTACATGCCTGGAGTTGCTGAGCCTCGTTTTTATGCTGTTTCTGAAATTTTGTGTTTTTCATCCACCATTTTTTCCCTTGCTTAGGCGAACTTCGAGTGACGAAAAACACCAAATATGGGTGTATTTTGCTTGCAACCTCACTCCCAGGCTTCCTGTTCTTCCCCTGTGCTGTGTGTGAGTGTGTTATAATTAGAATATAACTAGCGAATTGCCTGTCAAAAAATGACGGGCATGAAATTGTAAGCCAGGGAAAGCTGTTTTAGACATAATGTAAAACAGTTTTTACCGTGAGGACCTTCGGCGCTCATTGCACAATTTTTTTTTTTTTTTTTTTTTGTCAGTACAGGGACTTTTGCTATTATTGTAAGGTCGGGCCTGATGTGTTTTTTGCGCTTATTGCAAGGCTGTCCCCTGGTGCATTTTGTGTGGTATGAGCATCGTTTGCATTTGTTGTGAATGTCTTTTGTGTTTATTGCTCTAATTTTTGTTTTCAAATGTTTTTTTGTATATGTATTCTTGTTTGTCAATGAAATAATGAATAAATTAATAAATTAATATACTTTACCTATTTCTAAGTAATATATGCAGGAAGCATTGTGCTGAGTTGACAATCTGTTTCTATGTTCCTGCAGCATCCAATGTAGGTTTGCACGGTTCTGGAGCTGAGGTGTAAGTGTCAGCAATGTGTGCAGTGTGTAGTGTAAATATGCTGCGTGCGCGAGGTAATGCCGCCCAGTGATTTTTGCAGGGGGAGGGAAGTTAGGCTAGGACTCAGGCATAGAAGGAGGTAGTGACTGAGGTTACAGCGGTAGGCACAAGGGATGTGAGGTCCAACAAGGACCAGGTTTGCCAACATCAGGGCCAAGGTGAGGAGGATGATGGCCAAGGAGGAGAAGAATGTGACTGTGACCTATAATGAGTGGGAGAGGGTTGCCAAGGACCTTCTGAGACAGGTGCCCACCGCTGAAGCTTCAGGCCTCGTGGCACAGCATGACCCAGCCTCCAGGTCAGGTGAATATCACATACACCAACGTGCCACCACATGTGCATCACACCACTACACATGTACATGATGACCAACAAGGACACTGACATGTCAGCTCCATGTAATTAACAAGGGATAGATGGATGAGTAATTAAATCCATGAACCAGACAAATCACACAACAGTAATCAAGCAATAGAGAGTCCATTTATTGGTGGGCCCACTGCAGCCTATACAGTTACAGAAGCAGCCAGAATAAAGATAGCATTAGGAGACAAGAATGATCAAGAACCAAAGAATAGATCACATCTAGCAAATTATAGCTAATCTGAATTGCAATTAGGAGAATCACCCAGGTTCAAGCCTAGATGTCAGATAGTTAGGAATGCGCAAAAAAACAATGTGATATTCATCATACTAATAACATATACCTCTCTTTTATCTTTTCAGCATCAAGGAGATTTGGGTCCAGTAGCAAGCAAGAGTAGGGGGCGTCGGCTCCATTGGAGCAGCAAGTGGAGGAGCAAGCTCCCGCCCGGCAGAAACAAACGCAGGTGGAGGCGGAGTCAGGAAGAGGACCTGAGGGCCCTGGCTAGGAGGAGGAGGATTTCATATGGCTCGTGGGGTCACCAGCAGGACTATCAGCAACACCGCCGGGTTCCAACCCCACTATCCCCCTCCGCCAAAGACTGAGCATCTCGCCCGAGACCTCCAACTGGAGCTATGATGACAGTAGCCAGCCACCACCTCCTTTATCCCACAGCAGTGCGCTGGACTGGCCAACAACACCACCACTGGGCCCACCCACACCACCGCCAGATTTCCCCCAAGCTCCAGCCAAGGCTCCAGACCCGCCCCGCTCAAACACCACCACCTCCTCACCTGGCCAAACCCCACGGGCCTCCATCACCCACATCAGGCAGAGATGCTGGCCCTCATGCGACAGCAGGTGGAGTTGCTTTTAGGAATTCCCGGCCAGCATCTCCTCCAATCATGAGGAGGTCATGTTCAGCCTGGCATGGCGCAATAGGGAGGAGAGGAGGCACCACCTAATGACTGAATCGTTCCTGGCCGGGCTGCTCAGTATTGGGGTGGACCAGAGCACATTCAAAGAGTCACTGCAGAGGCCATGCAACACTTCTCGGGTCCCCAGCTCTGCCTCCTCCAACCCGAAGGCATCCCCCAGCTACCTGCAGCCCGGCCTCTCCTCCCACCATGCATCCACCACTGCCACTGCCGTTGCTGCTGCCTCCCGGGGGGTTGCCTCCCCCAACTATCACCAGCAGGGAGACAGTGGCCAGCCACTGGGGATGTGGGCCCTGTGCCTAGAAGGAGGAGGTCATAGGGGCTGCGCATATGTTTGTGCCTTCTCAACAGCACCCCTCAGTGATAATCTATTGGTCACAATGTTAACCTAATCTAGCCTGGCCATAGAGTCTTGGATCTTGGCCTATGTGATATTTTGTATGCAGATGGCTACCTCCCATCACATGGTCCATGATCCTCTTCTCTGATCCTGACCTCAATATCAGTCAGAACAGATCCTTGGTTCTGAAGTAAGTAACATTGAATCTGGCTGCTGACATTTGTGTCCTCTCAATATTAATGGGTATTTTCCCATATTTCTGATTATCCAGAGACCTAGATAATAGATATTAATGCTTGCAGATGGGAATCAGGTTAGTTGGTATATTGTTACAGTTACAGTATTTAGCACCGTGCTGTACATGCATGTTGATTAGTTTTTTTTATACTCCACTTGTTGACCACTTTTTTTCAGTTTTTTGTTTTTTTCACCACACTGTATGTGTGAAACTGGATTGGATTACACAGTCCAGAGGTTAAATCATCTGTTTTATTGAGCAGATCTAGACAAGCTGTAAGTGCTATGCACATTACTGGTTTCTTAATTTAAATGGAGTGATTTCTGATGATCATTTTTTTCATCAGATTCCAGTTGCAGTGGTGTAGTGACCACATGTGACCCTGGTAGGTGCTATGCATCATGCTTATTCTAGACTATGACATTACCCTCTGTAGGTATCCCCTTTTTCTCACAAGCCTCTTGCTCTCCCGGGATCTGCCCAAACCACACCCATGATACACGCACGGTCTTGACCATTTCTGATTGTGCTCTGTGTATGAAATAAAGCTTTGTTATACCGTTGTAACCGTGTCAGTGTATTTTCAATGGTTGGGATTATGGGACATCCACATACATCACATACTGTATGTATCACATTCCTATATTTGTAAACTAATGAGCCCTAGTTACTATGCAATATATCAACATATATAACAATAATAATAGTCATGATAGCATTAGATATCATATAATAATATATATCATATACAATCAACATAAAGGGTTAATACACATGCAAATGTCCAATTAGTGATATTGTGGAGTATCAACAATCCCCTGAGGGCCTGATGGGAATATGACAGGTGATATTGGAGTGGGTTGCCAGTTCCTTCTTTAGTGGACTGTGATTTGACTGACCTCTCTGCTATGATGTGCCCATCTACAGTGGCCCAACATGTTATAGCTCACAGCTTCACTCAGGTACACAAGTCCCTTCACCACCACTACTTAGCAATCCACAAGGGGACCAGGGGAACATACCCCACACTAATGTAAATGAATGAATAGCAAAACATAATGGGAGGTCACCAAACGAGAATGGCTATACATCTTGGCACATAGCCACCAGCAATGGTGTGGTACTTTCCAGGAAGGGCATAGCAGAGACTACCCCTGATGGAGGTGAGATAGCTGTTGATCCCTGTGCCTCTGCACAGCCTCCATTTCTGTTGGCATGCAAACCTTGTTGAACAGCACATGCAGTGACCTAGCTAAATTTGCTGCAGTCCACAGGGTCACAGAGAGTCAGGCACGACTGAAGAACTGAACAACATATAATAAAATGTTCCCTTGGTACTCAATCTATGTGATGTGGCTGTGTAATTTGGTCACTATTTATTTTCTCAATGTAGATGTGATGAGCGAGATGTATATGCAACCATATATATATTATAGGGTCCACATTAGAGCCTCTGTGAGTGAGGAAAGGTTAATATGGCATGAGTTTCATGTTTTAGTGTTTCTATTTAATCAGGTAGTGTGTCTTTAATAGCTTTCTGCATGTTGCAGCATGGCTTTTCATACTGGCATATGCATGACCATTCCAACATATGATGAAATAAATTATTTTTTAAATGCCTATTATTTATTGGGGGATTAATGTGCAAGTAATTGTAATGCCTTGCCATGCTTTCCCCATATTGTAGAGTCCACTGGTATGCTTATATTGTCTTTTACAGTGTTGAGAAATTGTCTGTAAACTCTTTGCGGGTCCTATTTGGAGGCTGTAATGTTTTTGCCTCCATTTGCAGGTTACGATCTTGAATGCCAGGGCGTCTTTGGAAATTTGTTACAATTTAATAGCATGATTGGAATGTAACAGTTACGGGTTGACAGAGTAAAGGATTTGCGGACACAGAGTTTAAATTTCGACGTCCCGTAGAGTGTTCTCGCCCTTAACCCGCAGATCGTTAGAGCGTTGCTATACAGGGCCAATTTACTAGCCGTAAGACTTGGAGGCTACGTTACGGGCTACGGTTTTACATGTTGAGGGAATTTCATAGGGCAGAAAAGCTTTGAACTTCTGCCTGTTTCCTTCTACCACATCCCTCCCTTCACTGATAACAACAAATACAAACCCCCATTATCCAGCTATCAGGATGTGATGTAACAAATTGAAAATGGATTTCTGTACTTTAAAAACATTGAGATTTTCCAAAAATAAAAATATTTCTATGGCTTACACTGCTGCTAATATTTTTTGTCTGGTACATACTTGGCAAACAAGTGGTCTTTTAAGTAAACTGTGATTCAAATATAGATATTACCAAATTAGTGTTATTTGTACTTGATTTTCCATACTGTTATTTCCCATATTTGGATTGCACACTGGTTGCTGAGATGCCCCCTAATCTCCTGTCTACTTTTTCCTTAATCCGAACTTCACCAAATTTACCTTATCACAAATACACTTGGTCAACCTGATCAAATTCATTACCCTTCACCGCCATCAATTTCATCACATGCTCACCATTACATGCCCCCCTCGTCAGATCACCTTTATCACATCCACATTTCTTCAAACAACCTGTATTACAATCTCATTTGATGAAAACAGCCCCATCATCACATACTGAGCACTCCTGATCTCTCACCATAGTGGTAACTAAAATCCTTCCAGCCAGGGTTGCAGGCTCCTGGTCTAGATATTCATGTTATGGCCCTTTAGAATTTTAAGTTGTTTTTTGCACAATGAGAGCTCTGTTGGCCCAATTATACAAAATGATTAATTAATACTATTTTACATTTCTGGGGTCCTTCCATGCCTCATAGTGTACCAAACTAGGAATTTACACATTGTATCTTCTGCTGCATACAACATAGCCAGCAGCTTCTTTTTTGTCTAAAGGGTGCATGTGGTGCAGCTTTTGCAGAGGACCCAGGACCACATGACTCATGGTACATTAGGTACATTAGGAAACTACTGACCATGCTGCATTTGCATTGGGAGATGCAATGTGGAGCCTGGCTGCTCACCTCACACAATTAAATAGGAGGTAAGGAGACCAATACAGCAGCACCTAGAGCATACAGAGGCAAATAAAAAGGGCTTTCATCACTAATGGACACCATTACAGTGTCCATTTAATAATGTGCCTGATATAATGAATAGTCAACAAATCGATATAAAAAGAATAGATATGGAAAATCACAAAAATTAATGTTTTCATATGCTTTTTTAACCCATGTTTCATGACTGCAAACATTAGGATAACCTGTTTAGTGTTTCTTCACATTTTTAGACACACATACACATGTATTCCTAGATTTATTAAACTGACATTATTTTTTATATTTCACATTGAAAACATCTTAAGTTTTATGCTATTAAGCTGATTTATTTAACCATTAGCATTTTTCTTCGTAATACTTGCTTAATTAACCCCACAGATTGCTATAATGTTTTCAGTAGAAAATAAATTGTTTTTTTCCTCACAATCAACTTTTAGTGGGATATGACAACAGAAAAAGCAACATACAGCAATACAGTTATAGTGCATGATACATTTTCTTGGATATTGCAAATTACAGTATAAAATATGTTATAGTATTTATATAATATTGTAATAAATTACTTTAAACAACACAGATTCAGCTGCTGCTTATCTCTATCCTTATCTTTCCTATTTAAGTTTTTCTGTCTTTCCTCTCTCCTCCTTCTAACCTTACTCCTTTTCTTATATTAACGTTCTTGTCTGTTTCCGCTTCAATCTTTAAATAGTAAGGAAATAGAAGAGAAAAATGTATGGTAGCACAATATATTCTAATTGATAATAACAAACAGGAAATTCATTAGAATGACACTGTCAACAAACTAGCTTTTTTTCTTGAAAATGGTTAAAAGTGTCCATACATTGTGCTTACTTTTATCTTTACAGTAAATCATTCCTGCATGCTAATCCCTTTCTAGATTGCTTCCTTGTCATGGTGAAGGGGATTGTGTACCTCAATGAAACTGTGAGCTATAACATGTAGGGTCAAAATGGGCAGGTTATAGCAGAGAGGTCAGACACATCATGCTCCATTGGAGAAGAAACTGGAAACCCACTCCAGTGTCTGCCAAGATAACCTCATGGATAAGTACAACCAGAGACATAATCATAAATGTGCCTGGTGTGCTAAGGTCCATAGGGTCACCGAGAGTTGGACATGACTGAACCATTACTACCACTTTATGCTAATATGAAACTCTATGTGCGTGATAATTGTGGGGAATTCGACCTTAATGCTTGATAACATTAGGCTACACTATATTTCCCACAACAGAAACAAACAAGCAGACTGTGTTACAAATTAGCACATCAAAACAGTACATTTTTCTGCTCATTTGCAGAAAAATGCCTCATAAACCATGCTAAATATAAATAATTTACAAAAATATTAGTACAACATATAACAAGTTTAAGAAATTTTTTAATATACAGCTTGATTTTGAGATTTAAGAGTTTCATAAAGACCCATAGCAGCTATCAAATGGCCACAGTGGCCTGTGTTTGGATATTCATGTAGACGATAACATACTATAGTGTATGAACTATACTGTGGCTTTTTAAAGATCCACCCTTTAGGAAAATCATGTTTAGCACTGTGAGTACAGGAATGTTCCCGGCTAACAACTTGGAGTATACCTTTACACATATGCTATGTTAGTAAACCATTGTTTCCTCAGAATGAACAAATTACAAAAACAGGTAAAAACACAAAGCTGTAAAATATCAACCATTGCAGAAATGAATATATTTCCAGACTTTTGCTGGAAGAGTAGGAAGGAGGAAAGCCAGGACATCTATTTTAATCATCACAACTGTGGAAAATGCGGCTTCTGTATCCTTCACTAGTTGGAGTCAACTATCTTTTTAGCCTGACTCATATTTTTTAAATTAGCTGTGAATACTGCAGAGATACAGTACTAAAAGCCAAATCAGAAATGTTCAGATTGTTATACTACTCTTGGTCATTGCTTTTTTCAAATGAAATAAGATATTTAGGATTTTGCTGTTTACAGATCTTTAAAGGACTATTGTAATGGCCTAACAACAGGAGGTAGATGTTGACTGAGCACTAATAAAATTCATATACAGTAGTCTGAAAATAAGTTTAATATTGAATACTTTTTTTAAAGCTCAGATTCAGCTGCTGCTTGTCTCTAAGGTCAATGGGGATAGGAGGCTTTGTCTAACAGGCAGTGGTAACTTTTCAGACACAAAGTTATATAAGCTTAATGATCTCCATTTGAGACATACGTACTAAAGAAGTTTCCCCTGGCACCTAGTCTTTGCTGTTGGGGCAGCCTTTGAATCATTGTTTGGCCTCTTATCTAATCATATTTTTCTTAAAACCATTCAGACTTGTTTCCTAGCCAAATCCTTCTTTCACTTTGATGACCTTATCAGGGTAGTGACAGTAACTTTACTATTGAATATTACTATTATAAATCATTAGCTAGAAATTGTATTAAGCATCCTAATAATTAAACAACTAGCTCATTTAATAATTGACTATCAACAAACTTTGGAAAGTGAGGACATTATTTGTATTGCAGAGGCCAAAGTACAGAGATGTCAGTGAGTAAATGCTGAATAAAGGTTCATATTGGAAACACATAGTAGAGTATAATGGCATTTGTATAAGGACTTCCCCGAGCTGTTTGATTATCTATATGGTGAAGAGCGAGAGAGCCATGAAGCTCTGTGTAGTTACAATAATACAAACTCATTTGTTTCATACCCATTTGATCAGCCAGATACACAAAAAGACTGAAGGTTTTAGAGACAATAATGGAGCTACACAGATATACATAATACTGGTAAGAAAAGTAGAACATGGTTTTATCCAGATGTGCTAAAGATCTTCAGAGTAACGTCCTTTTAACAGCAGGTAGAACATAATAAATAGAAGAAGTATGCTTCCATAAAATATAAAAACTCTTTTTAATATCCTTTAAATTTACACTTAGCAAGCTCTAAATACATGCCGTCTCCAACATTTGCTGGCTTACATTGCCATTTCAGCCAATCATAGCAAATTTTCTAGCATGTGCATTCAAGTAACCCGTGACACTGGAAATTCAACATGAAGATGAGTAAGCTTATATCCAGTGTAGCTGAGGGTCACATTAAGGTTAAAAACAATTTAACAGCATTTATTTTACCTATTTTATGTTGATGCTGGATTTAAGTTAAAATATTTGCTCTACAACCCCCCTTTAGAAATTATTGCTTGATTGTGCCATAATCTTAAAGTAGGTTTTATGCCATGTTAAGCATATGATCAAAAACATATCCTCTACCCATCCTGAGATGACCATGAAATCTAAGAAGCTAGGCTGCTATTGGAAAGGGGGGTGACTTTGATACATTTATATTAAAATGTATATACATAGAGGAGAGGAGATATCAATCATATTTACCTGATATATTAATAATATATCATCATACTATCATCTACAGTATATACCGCTGATGTCAAAATTGCTGGGCATTCTCTACTACTGACTGAGGGCACTGAAGAGCAGTTGAAAATCATTTTAAAATCCTTTCTGAGATCTGCAAAAACAGTTAAAGAGTAAAGTACTAAAACAACATAAAAAGCATGTAAGTGCATTAGAATTTAATGCTTAACAGTCTCATAAACACAAATGTGCAGTTAAAAAAATATTTATTTTATTAATATGTTTGAGACATTATACATATTGGAAACATATAAAGCACTGCTGAGAGCTGCAAAAGCAGTTAAAGAGACAGTAACGTAATAAAAAATGGAAGAGCATGTAAGTGTACTAGAAATCAGTACATAGCGGTCCCATAGGAATCAAAAAAATATTTTGAAATTATTATGTTTGCATCAGTATATTTATTGGAACATCAACTATTGGTAATAATATACCTCCACATAACACATACCAACCTCAGGGGGAACATATACTCCAGTACACAAGAGGTTAATACAAATCAGGAAACCATATAACATACAACATGTGCTCCAATGCATTCATTATTAAATGGATAGATACACTCTAAACAATGCTTATCAACACTCTGGGTACTGACCACAGCACAGAACTCAGAGCGACCATGTACAGTGGGGGGAAAATGTATTTGATTCCCTGCTGATTTTGAATGTTTGTCCACTGACAAAGAAATGATCAGTCTATACTTTTAATGGTAGGTGTATTTTAACAGTGAGAGACAGAATAACAAAAAAAAAAGAAAAGAAAAGAAAAACGCATGTCAAAAAAGTTATTAATTGATTTGCAGGTCAATGTGGGAAATAAGTATTTGACCCCATTGACTCAGTACTTGATGTCAAAACCCTTGCTGGCAATCACAGAGGTCAGACGTTTCTTGTAGTTGGCCACCAGGTTTGCACATATCTCAGGAGGGTTTTTGTCCCACTCCTCTTTGCAGATCCTCTCCAAGTTATTAAGGTTTCAAGGCTGATGTTTGGCAACTCAAACCTTCAGCTCCCTTCACAGATTTTCTATGGGATTAAGTTCTGGAGGCTGGCTAGGCCACTCTAGGACCTTAATGTGCTTCTTTGTGAGCTACTCCTTTGTTGTCCTGGCTGTGTGTTTTGGGTCATTGTCATGTTGGAATACCCATCCACGACCCATTTTCAATGCCCTGGCTGAGGGAAAGAGGTTCTCACCCAAGATTTTTCGGTACATGGCCCCGTCCATCGTCCCTTTGATGCGGTGCAGTTGTTCTGTCCCCTTAGCAGAAAAACACCCCCAAAGCATAATGTTTCAACCTCCATGCTGGACGGTGAGGATGGTGTTCTTGGGGTTATAAGCAGCATTCTTCCTCCTCCAAACACGGCGAGTTGAGTTGATGCCAAAGAGCTCGATTTTGGTCTCATCTGACCACAACACTTTCACCCAGTTCTCCTCTGAATCATTCAGATGTTCATTGGCAAACTTCAGACAGGCCTGTACATGTGCTTTCTTGAGCAGGGGGACCTTGTGGGCGCTGCAGGATTTCAGTCTTTCATGGCGTAGTGCGTTACCAATTGTTTTCTTGGTGATTATGGTCCCAGCTGCCTTGAGATCATTAACAAGATCCTCCCATGTAGTTCTGGGCTGATTCCTCACCGTTCTCATGATCATTGAAACTCCACGAGATGAGATCTTGCATGGAGCATCAGACCGAGGGATACTGGCAGTTATTTTGCGAATAATCGTACCAACTTTTGTCACCTTCTCACCAAGCTGCTTGGCAATAATCTTGTAGCCCATTTCAGCCTTGTGTAGGTATACAATCTTGTCCCTGACATCCTTGGACAGCTCTTTGGTCTTGGACATGGTGGAGAGTTTGGAATCTGATTGATTGATTGCTTTTGTGGACAGGTGTCTTTTATACAGGCAACGAGCTGAGATTAGGAGCACTCCCTTTAAGAGAATGTTCCTAATCTCAGCTTGTTACCTGTATAAAAGACACCAGGGAGCCAGAAATCTTGCTGATTGATAGGGGATCAAATACTTATTTCTCTCACCGACCTGCAAATCAATTTATATAATTTTTTACATGTTTTTTGTTGTTTTTCTTTTGTTGTTGTTATTCTGTCTCACGGTTAAAATTATAGACTGATCATTTCTTTGTCAGTTGTCAAACGCTCCAAAATCAGCAGGGGATCAAATACCTTTCCCCTCTACTGTACATCACATCTACACAATACCATTGGGTGTAATACACTGCGGTGTGAGTAATCTCATCATGGGCAGCCTCTGGCCTTAAATAAAAATAGTGGGTGACACTGATTGTGGCTAAATTGGGGCCCCTAATCCATAATGGAGGTTAATGCCACATGTATACCACAACATGGCACAGGCATTTCACTAGACTGTCATAGGGAGCATGTAAGGAATTGGCGTTACAGGCACAAAAACATGGGGATATAGGGACAGTTTATGAAATGGGTTATTGCATTAATGTGTAACAGCTGTCAAGGAAGGCCATCAACAACACAAGGAGGCTGTGGAGATGCAAAAGGAGACTGTTATGCATGTGACTACATGTATACCAATGATACATATGTCAAATCACAGCTAATGTTATTGTATTAATTAATTATAAATATCTCAATTGATGTAGTAGAATGTTGATACAGAACAGTGTAGGTAATATGTCAAAGTGTGGACTCCAAATTGGTATTACTGTTGTTTACACATAATTTGGAATTTTGTGATAATAACATATAAAATGGTGCTTGAACACACTTTGGACATAATAATACACATGACTACTCTTAAACCACAACTGTGTCACTTTGATGGTCTGTTTTGTTCACATGACAATGTTTTTTTATATAAAATATGGCTAAATATTGCATCCTGCTGTCACACGAAATGCTAATTTTTGGTGTTGTGTGCACCAATATGTGAATTGATGTTTAATAATGATGATATTAACATCAGATTTAACATATAAAGTGTAAACAGTTAGCCATGACAACATTAATTACTCATTAATATAAGTTTAGTGACATACAAACATAAGATTACAGTCATCAAATTCTTAAAGGGATGGATTTACAGAAAGATAATCTATTTACATAAATATTATTGTTATGTATGTTGATGTCCCCAATCAGTAACCATTAGAAACACATGGACACATTGATTACTGTGTAACAACAAAAATTGTTTATTATATACGCAAACACAGTCATAAATGTATCCAACTTTGCATTAATATCATGTGTTGAGTACACAGCTCCCAAGAAGACAAGATTCTTAGTGGAAAACTGGACACATCTAAATGGTTTAAGGTAATACTGTATATAATAAAGTCACATGTGGTCATTACACTACAGTAGTGATAATCAGATGAATAGAAATCTCATTGTACATCACTTCATATAATAGAAGTAACCAGTAATGAGCATAGCACTTACATTGTATCTTGAGCTGCTCAATGAAACAGATGCATTACCTCCTGGATTATGTAGTCAAATTCAAATACACACACACACAGTGTAATCAAAAAATCCCAAAAGAAAGAAAAGAAGATGGTCATAACCTAAAAAAGAGAGAGGAGAAAAATCTAGCATTATCTGTATGTACAGTGCTTTATATTATCACTGTAACAAACAAACAACATACCTGATCTTAATCTACAAGCAAGGATAACCATGCTGTATCAATTATGAAAAATCACTTACCATGACCATTAGTAATTATGTGGGATCTCACAATGAATGCTTAGCTGTGACCACAGGTCGGGCCTCTATTCTCTCCGCCAGACGAATAAGGAAACTTATCAGCCATGGCATTTAAACATTTCAGCAGGCCAAGAATACTATCACCATCTCTATATGATATTGTTTAGTCACATTGATATCACATTCAATTAGTACATGGGTGTTATCAGATTATAATTGATTGCTATGATATCATGATGTCTAAACACTTACCCATTAATATTGATGGAAAACAAGGGTCTTCAGCCTTAATGTCCATAAATTACATCAGATAAATGATTCTGGTCTCATATTATTAAGAGGATGACATGCTTCACTAACGCATGTATAACTGCTGGGTTTGAATAACAAATAATAGTAGGACTATGCAAGTCCACAGTCATGTGTGCATTGGTAAAAACTGAACAGTCATATCAATTTCAACATGATATATGTGTTTATTTCTGATGTGTGAGGTCATTTTGCTGGGGGGATGTCATTGGTTTAGCCACTGATAGCCACTGCGTATATAGTCTATTTATATTATTTGGTAGCACTGCTTAAAGTTGAACACACTGTCTTAATGGATGTAAAATTTCCCTAAAAGAGAAATATAGATTATTTACTAATGGAAAGAAAAGTAAAATAACAAAAAAGACTACATCTCTTCTCAACGGCATTCCTCAGTGAACATCAGTTGGTGAAATGTTAACCATTATCATACATGTCCATACATGTCCGTGATGAGGTTTATGGACTATTTGATAGTGGGTAAACAAATTGTTACAATATATCACCATCACATAGGCCATTATCAGTTACTCTGTAGACAGGCATGAGTATGTAAACACGTTGATCAATAGATTTTTCCTTGAGGAGTGTTTTTGAGAGGTTAAAAACAGAACTCCTACTCCTCTTCCTCTATGCACTCCTCTCCCAATGGCCCCATCATGCTCCTCATCTACTCCTCCCCTCCTCACATCTTTGGTTACCACAAAAAAAGTCAGGATAAATCAATATATTATGTATCTGTATATGTATTTGATGGAAAATAAAAATGTATGTATAATGTGTTTTAATGTAACGGTATAGGGTGGGAGGTATGGGGTGTATGGGTGATGTGGCCTACCTATATATATATATATATATATATATATATATATATATATATATATAAATATATATATATATATATATGTGGCTGTATAAGTCTGTGTAATTTTGTATGTGTATGTATATGTATATGCATTTATGTATAATCAGTAATCTATGGCCCCTATTCAATTGAGAAATTGTTGTTTAATGGAGACAATAATGTAGCTCGTAAACTAATTTGCTATTCAATTGGCTTTTTTACGCTACCAGGAAACAATCTGTGGGTTACAGGCTGGAAATCCCTGCGGTTGTTAAAATCGTAACTCCGACCCCTCTAAGCCTTTGATCTTTCAAGCTCGTAAATGTTACAATTGGATTTTGCTATGCAATTGCTAAAATTTCTCAAGCACTCAAATTTTTAACACATATAAATGGGAAATATAGAAGAAAATCCTATGAGTACCAGATCGGACCCGCAAGGGGGTTAAACACCTGTTCGAAGCACTGTAAATGCAAATAAAAAGTAAATACTGCACTTTAAAAGATAGGGAAAGCAATGAAAGACATTAGAATTAATTGCACAACAGTCAAAAAATGTTTTTTACTTTTAATTTCTGTTTTATATCAATCTCCGATTGCATATCAGACTTCTAAACGCTAATTGGTTGACGTTTAACCTCCACGTATTTCTGACGTCATGATGATGGCCACATTTACTATTGGCTGTTTCTAAATCAGTAGTAACGGCCTTGCTTAATTGATTATGATCATGCTCTGAAGTGCTACTTACGATTGTATGGTTTACGGTTTAATCTTTCGGCCAGGTAGTGGGCGGCTTGATCAATTGAATCGCTCAGTAACTGTTGCAAATTTCAAGCCCACAGACATATGGTCTGTATAATGTAATCTGCAGTCTTGCAATTGAATCACATATATAGTTGTGAGCATGCGAGTTGTTGCTAACGCTTGTGGGCTTGCGCAGCGAGCCGCGGCCTTCGCAAAGCGAGGGCAGTGGGCGAGGGCCTCAGTTGCTGGCATGGAGCGCCGAAGGCGCTCCATGCCAGCAACTGCGACGCTCGCCAACTTAACGTCGCAACGCAAACAACACGACACACCAATTACGACACTCGCTAAATTTTACGACCAACGCAAACAACATACGACACACGTTAACACGCATTACAGCCTCGCAACACTCGGACGCAACTCGCGAACATTACAAAATTCAAAACACAATACATACACACAGCACATACATAAAAAGCTTACCTACAGCAAGAGGTAGCATCCAGGACCTCAAAAATGCAACTTACACCTTCATTTCACTCAAAATAAAACAGTTTAGACACTAAAAAATTTGCTAACCGACAGAAAAAATGGCCGCCGAACAAAACGAAAACGAGGCTACACATGCAAACACCATACGAGACACGTTACCAGACATTACGACCTCGCAAACATCGGACGCAACACGCCAACATACAAACATTTAAAACAAAATAAATACACACAAAACACACATAAAAAGCTTACTTACAGCAAGAGGAACCATCCAGCACCTCAAAAAACCAAGTTACACCTTGTAACGGAACCCATCACTGTTTTACACTGTTTTATGGTTATTTAATTCTTGGTTAAAATATGATCACATTGCTGTACTGTAGATATGTTGCTTTATGTTCTACAGAATATATTGGCTCAGAATATTACAGCTACTAGGCTAATAGATAATCCTATTACAGAGAATACTGTTACAAATAAGGAAGTCGATTGTATATAGTGTTTTCATTCTCAGACATAAGAACAAAGAAGGCTGATTTAATCATTGTCTGATTATATCAAAGTTGCCAGGTAGCCTCAGGGAGGTGTGACTCACCTATTGTCCCTCTATGTGTATTGCCTGTGAAATGTCTGTGTGTTATGGGTAAAAGATACTTTTACTAACTTGTAAACCCCTGGTCTGATTCATGCCATTTTTTAATATGTTGTTCCCCTGAGTGAGAGCTATTGAACGGTGCTGGACTTAAAGGTGTACCCCCTGTTTTTGGGGTACATCCAGAATGTGGTTAAAATTGTGTCTGTTTTAATTGCGTTACCTGTTATCTGAGGGGAGGAGACGTGGAGGTTGAACCATGTATATAATTGGCTGTTGTGATAATTATGTGGGTGTAGCCCTTCAGAGGGCACCATTGCATAAAAGGAGATTCCCTGTCATTAAAGAGTAGTTCTGCTCCTGAAACTGTGTGTCGTCCAGTGATTGGGATTGCGGTTGGGATATTGCTATTATTTTACCTGTTGGAAACCTTGCCTGTGGATTTACCCTTTACTTGTTCCTGAGCCTCACTGGGATTATAAGCGGAGATACCCTGGGGAATATTGCCTGTCCGCTACACACCTTCATTTAAATAAAAATAAAACACTTTAGACACTAATAAAATCGCTAAGCGAGAGAAAAAATGGCCGACGAACAAAACGAAAACGAGGCTACAGCACTCTCAACACGTAAAACACCACAACACACTCGCAAAACACCACACGAAACTCGAAAAACACCACAAAGCACCTACGGATAATCCGCAAAGACGCATACCACAGATAACCCGCCATTTTACGCCAATGTGGAAGTACACCACTACGCTAACGGTTTCGTATCGCGCACGCACAGTATTACACTGCACACATTCACCACGCTTACACAGCAGCTCCACACCACTAATGCTGCAGCAACCTCAAAACACATTGACAGCTCTTCAACGCAATGCTTCAAAATAGGTAAAGTATATTCATTTATTAATGTATTATATATTTCATTATTACACACCAAACAGCATTAGCTACCTTACAATTTCATTGCCGTCATTTTTTGACGGGCAATTCGCTAGTAAGGCCATAAGAGTCAAGTAAATTATGTGTTAAGTATTTATGAGATTAAAATCAGTAAATTTAGTACAAATCTGAAATGTGTACGCTCTCTCTCTCTCTCTCTCTCTCAAATATCCCTCCATCACCTAGACCTGTGTGTTCATTTGGAAAGCTATACAACACAGTCATTGTTTGAGCGACAGACTCACACATTTATGACCTTTCCCTGTCAATTAACTTTACGTTTGCTCTTTTTTTATTGGTTCCTATGGTGGTGTCTCAGCCAGAAAATCAGTAATATTGTGGTGGATGGTGTAACTTTGCAAGCTTCACATAATTCTACATGTGGCCATATTCTATTAGCTACTTGCAAATGCCTTGAACTCAAAATTGTGTTGGGTGTTTTTTTTTATAAATGTTTATATGCATTCTATTGACTTAAGAATTCATTAGTGCCAATAAGTAATATTTGCCAAATATGTAGCAATATTAAGAGTGATTTTAAGTGTGTATACATTTACGAATTGGGCAATTGAATCGGGCCCATTGATTTACGTATTTCGAGTGAGATATGTAATTTTACAAGTGAAGGCAACAGGTATCTTTGTTGTGTATATTCTACTACCGTATTTACGCGAATCTAATGCGCACCTTTTTTGAAGAAAATCGGGTCAGTAATTAGAATCGATGGTGCATTAGAATCGGCTGCAAAACGGCTCTCAGATGAGCAGACAGCGCAGGGGGTCTGTTATTGGTGGAAGTGGCTCCTCAAAGACACTGAGAGACTGAGACTGAGAGCCCAGCACAGTGGCACACAGGGCCTGGTACCCAGAGTGCCCAGCAGAGTGGCACACAGGGCCTGGCACCCAGAGAGCCCCAGCACAGTGGCACACAGGGCCTGGCACCCAGAGAGCCCCAGCACAGTGGCACACAGAGCCTGGCACCCAGAGAGCCCAAGCACAGTGGCACACAGGGCCTGGCACCCAGAGAGCCCCAGCACAGTGGCACACAGAGCCTGGCACCCAGAGTGCCCAAGCACAGTGGCACTCAGAGCCTGGCACCCAGAGAGCCCCAGCACAGTGGCACACAGGGCCTGGCACCCAGAGAGCCCCAGCAAAGTGGCACACAGAGCCTGGCACCCAGAGAGCCCAAGCACAGTGGCACACAGGGCCTGGCACCCAGAGAGCCCCAGCACAGTGGCACACAGAGCCTGGCACCCAGAGAGCCCAAGCACAGTGGCACACAGGGCCTGGCACCCAGAGAGCCCCAGCACAGTGGCACACAGAGCCTGGCACCCAGAGTGCCCAAGCACAGTGGCACTCAGAGCCTGGCACCCAGAGAGCCCCAGCACAGTGGCACGCAGAGCCTGGCACCCAGAGAGACCCAGCACAGTGGCACACAGAGCCTGGGTTCCAAATTAGGATTGAGCATTACATTCAATAGCGCACTAGATTTGCGTAAATACAGTATTTATTATTCCACACTGCATATGCTGCTTGTATTTTGGAAAAAAATAGGACAAGTGGCCTGCTTCTCAAACTGCAAGGTTCAAAGTAAACCTTGGGAACTGATGTTTCTTAACATAACTACTGATTACATATATTCAGGAAGGCTGTGTCTCTGGATCTGGTTTAGCTCTGTTTGCCAAAATAAAGAAATGTCAGCAATCTAAATAGGTGCAAAAATAACTTTATTGACTTTTAATTTTAATAAGTAACAACATTGTAAAGCAATCAGCCCCTATGTCAAGTACAAGCCAAATGCAACCCTCCTATCTTTTATTTAAACTACCATCAAAAACTGCTAATGTGGTCAGTGAGTATCAATTAAAATAAATTACTTGCCACAGCAATCCATATAAACATTCATTTTTAAAGTAATACTCACCCCAATTTCCAATGCATATAAACATAATCCATAAAGTCACCCAATCACACAAATAAACAAATAATAAAGTATAGAATATCCATTTTAAAGAAAAGGAAAAATAACTAATTGTATAGGGTTTTGAAATGTACATTTCCCTTAAAACGGATATTCTATTCTTTATTATTTGTTTACTTGTGTGTTTTGATTGTAGTCATTTTCTTCTATATGATTACGCTTAATAGTTAACCTAATGGATTATGTTTATATGCATTTGCATTTGGTGTGAGTATCGTTTTAAGTATTGAGGGTTATAATGATAAAAATTAATGTTTATAAGGATTACTATGGCAACTATTTATTTGGTGTAATTGACACACACTGAATTTGTAGAATTTGTTATATAAAATGTGGAGTTCAAATTTTGGGGTGCATTTGATTTGTACTTGAAAAAGTTTCTGGTTGCCTCGAAATGCTGCTACATGTTACCTTTCGAACAATAAAGACCTGTTCTTTTTTGCACTGCTTTTGAGTGCTGAAATGTTTTTATATTTGTAATTTTGACTGGAGATGGAATACCCAGTTGAGTAGCACATTTCCTATGGTTGGCTTTAGAACACTACACTAAATGGAAAATTACTGTTGTCTGTTTGCCAGTTATCTCATTATCTCTGACAGTGGAAGAATTGCTGGCCCTGAAGACACAACCAGTTATTTATATCTGTTTTGTCATTTTTACTTATATCTCTGTCGTATACAAATTCACCTTCACAATGCAATTTTGTGAGTATGTTGTATTAGGGAATATCTCAGCAACTCTACATATTACATTAAATGTTGCAGATAACAATAACTTGCAACATCCCAGAAACTGAATGTCATCTGTGTTTGTCCAGTATAAACACAAGAACTGATATTGTAGATAATCCTTGACCACAGCTGTGACCTATGACTTCGGATTTACAGGCTGATTTGTATATGCCCACATATACTGTAAAACTTGTTTATGTCTTGTTTATTTTCCATGGTAATGGTAACAATTCTTCCCTGAAAAGATATCATTCCATTGACCAATACAAATTTAGCCCTGTACACAACAATTAATTTTAATAGACTTAGATATCAAACTCATTCTATTAAATCATAATTTTACTGTAAATTATTTAACATTTCAAATGTTTTGCAAATACATGAATGAAAGCAGAAGCACAACGTGGGGGAATGTTTCAGCGCTAGGTTATAATTCACTAGGGATATCAAAGACTAGAATATGATATTCTCCATTTGTTTGGTTTTTCTATTTTTCTATTTCATAGAAGCCATAGAAGAAGTTATAAATATTTTTTCCTGATTACATTTATTAAAATAGATGAACCATATATATGGTAAATATAATACTTTCCATAAGTTTTTGATTCATATCTCTCTGTGTTATAGTATTAATTACAATTTTGGGAACTGGAACTTCAAAACCTTTAATACTCTGATACTGAATAGTGGATTTGCTGTGGTTGAAGAGAAAAGTTTGAATTAATTAATACTATGATAGCTACTGTTTTTCATGCAACACATAAATCCTGATACAAATAAATAAGTGAAAATGTTAAAACTTGCTAGAGATGAGTAGTTTAGGGGTTGTGGTTGCTTGGTACATGGAGATATTCTAGCACTCTTCTGTTATTTTTCAGCTCTCTTAAGTGATTTATGGGCTTCCAACATCTACAGCTAGAGCCGGAGACATGTAAGGCTACACCCAATGGCCTTTTAAAAGTTACACAAAACCTGCATATTCTCTATCTTTTTTTTCAATAGGAACTATTGAAGGATACAAGTGGGACACTGTAGGTCATGATCAAAACCATCTTTCCCCAAAAACTCCATCTGCAGAATTACACATCCTGCCTAGTAACTAAACTGTATGGGGTAATTAAAAATATACAGTTTTCGGTGCTGTATGCCTGCTTTATTTTCTTAATAAGTGACTGTAATAAATATCATTGTACAGTAGACTCTCAGTTATCCGGCATCCACAGGGATTGGAAGTTGCCAGATAAATTTAGTTTCTGGTTGCTTGAGAGTTACTATTAAAAGAGGCCTTGATTAGCTGCAAATAGGATGCTCTGCTAAGTATATTTGTTGGTGAGGGCTGTTTTAGCAGTAGCAGATTTCACTCCTCACTTACACACAGGTACCCGGGGAATGTAACACTGCACTGGCTCAGTCACTCAGGCCTGTCTGCTTTCCGTTTAAAATTGAATTGCAGAGATGTACAGTGGATGTAATTTAGGTGACTGTAAGCATTTTGTGGCATGAAAACCTGGCTCCAGGCATTTGTTGAGCCCTGTAAATCAAAGTTTCATTTAAAGTACAGTTTAATTTTTTTTCTGGTTGCTTGAGTTCTGGTTAACTGAGAGTATACTGTATATCCGTTTATAATTATTTTTGTTCATATATATCTGTACTTATACCTAATAGATATATTAATTTATTACATTTTGTCTATGTACTGTCAAAAACCTGCAATTACCTGTAGAGATGGTTTATAATGTATAAGGGGTTACGAGTTTCTGTCAAAAATATTACTAAGTACTAAATAGGACTGGCAAAGGCTTTTTAAAAAAAAAACGTATTAGAGCTGTAACAGCTGTTAACACACACAATACTGTACTTTAAAAGCACAGGAAGGCATGGAAAAACATTACAATTAATTGCACAACAGTCACAAATCTACAAATATGCAATTAAAACATTTTTTTTTAAATGTTATTTCTGATTAATATCGATCCCGCAACTCAAGGGGTTAATACATAACAAGAAACCCACATGGGTTAGAATAGATGATCTAATGCATTTTATAGATTTCTAGAGTCCTTGATTGTGTGCCTGATTAGCAAATATTACTTATTGACACTACTTAATTCATAGTCTCTGATTGCAGATCATGAGCCCCATTAAATTGCTCCAACTTTAGAAATCGTAGCCCGTAAAGGAGCCTGCAAGAGTATACAGGCGGAAAATCCCTACGGGCTGTCAAAATCTGAACTCCGTCCCAGCTAAGCCTTTGATCTGTCAAGCCCGTAAATCTTACTATTGCAATTTGCTATTGAATTGCTATGAATCCCCAATGACGCACTGGCATTCCAACCCGTAAACGGCAAATGGAGCCAAAAATCCTAAGTGTACTAGAGAGGACCCGCAAGGGGGTTAAAGTCCTGTCTGTAGCACTGTAAATGCAAATATCAACGCAATACTGTATTTTAAATTAAAGGGAAAGTGATGTAAGATATTAACATTAATAGCACAACATTCTTAAGCTTGCAAATCTGCAATAAAAAATAATAAATTTTATGTTTAATTTCCCTGTTATATCGATCCCGGCAATCAACGTGTTAATACATATAATAGAACTTGCATTGGCTATAATATCATATTTATTATTTAATATTGCATTATTTCTGGAATGCGGGTCCAATCGCAAATCAGACTTCAAAACTTAAGTGATTGAAATCTTAGCTCCATTATTTTAGTGGCGTAATGATGACAATCTCTTTTACTATTGGCTCCGTCTAAACACGTAACCACGGGTTTGACTAATGGATCATGTTCACGGCTGCAAATGCAACGTAGTGAAACATGGTTTACGGATTTGGATGTTGGCCACATCTGTTGCGGGCTTGTCTAATTTTATCCCTCTTTAACTCCGCCAAACTTTAAACCCGCAGGGTTTGCGGCTGTACGATAGCTGCAGCAGGCTTGGAATTTAATGGGGCTCCATATGTAACTTACATGTTTTACTGATGCCATGATGATGGTCTCATTTACTATTGGCTGTGCTTAAGAAGTAAATAACGGGCTTGCTTAAATATTAAATTAATATTAAATATTGTCAGATCATATGATCACGCCCCCTGAAATCAGACTTAAAAAGGCAGGGTTTATAAGTTAAGCTTTGAGGTCAGAATTTGTGAGCTAGAGTCAATAGAATACATCTAAACATTTATTTAAAAAAAAAAAACACCCACAGCCAAATAATCCCTTTAATATTGAACTGTGTACATCTGTGTTCAGTGTCCAATTTCAATATATGACCACCACTTCTTAAACTGCAGCCTCACCACACTCTGGGCACAAACCACATCCCCACATCCACCAAAAGGATCCCACAGAATCTTCCAGGCCTTAGGTTCTCAACATATTTTGAAACAACTAAAACCCTATCTCCCTATGCCCCATTAACACTACCCCCTGTCCCACTATCCTTTGATGATGTCTCTCCTACCATACCAGCAGGCCTCCCACATACATAGTACCAACTGTTGAAAAACAAACAGAGATATTCCTACAAAAGTGTGCCCGCTCACTTGAAAGACTTTTGTGAAAATCACAAACCTCAGCTGAATTGTTCAACTATAAGTTAATTCTTTGTTCATATACCTCTGCTCTCATCCTCTTCAAACTAAATTATTTATCATTCCTTATCTTGACTCTATCCTCCAATCCAAAACATATTTTCTCTAATATTAGAGCTCTTCTCTGCCCCCTTCACCTCCCACAACTAATGGTTTCACAGCATAAGACAATGAAAAATAGACAACCAACAAGGGGTCTTAACACATGGTCTCTACTAGATGACCAGAGAAAAGCAGAGGTGATACCTATATCTAAGAAGGGAGCAAGAACAAATCCAGGAAATTATAAACCTGTAAGCCGCACTTCTGTAGTGGAAACGCTTTTAGAAGGGTTAATAAGAGATATTAGTAAATATCTGCTCATGGATTGAGAGCTGGCTAAAAGACAGGAAGCAAAGGGTTGTTGTAAATGGAACATACTCAGATTGGAGCCTCAAATGCGGACCCTTGCAAAGCGAGGGGCCGCATTTGCGGAAGGTGGAGGCTCCAACGTTGGCTGCAATGAGCGAAGGCTCTACGGCGCCTCACGGTTAAAAACAAAACAGAGAAGCAAGACTTTGAAAAAAAAACAACCACAACGCCGGACAAAAACCCCCAATAATGCGCAATGACTAAATACAGACTTACACAAAAAAATACCAGCCGTGGGACTTAGAAAAAAAAAATTATGACCTTGCAAAAGTACTAAATTAACGTCCGGAACGCAGACATCCAGAAACAACAAAAACACTTCAAAATAAAAAAATAAATAAATCAATAAACACACACACAGCATGGGGGGACAGCCACAACATCTGCCAGTGAGGTTGCCCCCCAAATAAAGTCAAATTTAAGGAGTTTTGGAACTTGAAAAAAATTAAAACAAGGCTACACAACCCAAAACCCGTAAATAACAGCCAGGCACGTACGACTTTTGACAAAGACATGCGAGGTACAAGAATGCAAAATTACGAGGTCGCCTAAATACGAACTTAACAGCCGAACCGCGCACATTGAAAAACATTAAAAATATACAAAATACAAACACAAATAAAAAAAAAACATTACACACAACAAGAGGGGACAGCCAGGACGTCTGGGAGTCAGGTTGCACGCAAATTTAAATCCAATTTACAGAGTTTAGCCACTTGAAAATCCCCTAAGCGAGAGAAAAAATGGCCGCCAAAACGAGGCTACACGACCCCTAAACCCGCGAAACACCGCAAGGCACATACGACTTTTACACAAACCCGTACGAGCTACAAAATACACTATTAGCAAGGATGCAAAATCATCCACACCGGCGTACCACATACACAATCGCCGCCATTTTACAACAGTAACTTACAAAATGCGGAATTATACAGCTAAACAAACGGTTTGCCCTCGCGCACGCAGCCCATTTACACAACACACTTCACACATTCCATTCGACACTTACACCTCAGCTCAACAACAGTGCAAATCTACATTGTATGCTGCAGGAACATCAAAACAGATTGTTAGCTCTTCAGCACATTGCTTGCTGCATATATTAATTACAATTACGTAAAGTATATTAATTTATAATTTTAATAATTAATTCATTATCATTAAAAAATACATATACAAAAAGAAAAAAGCACCACAAGTAAAGTGTGTTTATTTCCTGTGTGCAGTGATTTGGTACAGGTGAGGGGGGAGTGTTTTTGCCTGGGTTAAAATTGCATTTACAATAAGTTTGGGCCTAGTGTGTGACTGCATCTGATTTACTCAGACAAGTAAAGTGTGTTATTTCCTGTGTGCAGAGATTTGGTGCAGGTGAGAGGGGAGTGTTTTTTGCCTGGGTTAAACTTGCATATACAGTAAGTGTGGGACTAGTGTGTGACTGCATCTGATTTACTCAGACAAGTAAAGTGTGTTTATTCCCTGTGTGCAGTGATTTGGTGCAGGTGAGAGGGGAGTGTTTTTACCAGGGTTAAAATTGCATATACATTTGGGCATTGTGTGTGACTGTTTACAGGAGGGAGTTCAAAGAAAAGGGTCAAATTGTAGTATTTTATTTTTGTTTGTAATTTTGAGTCAGTGTATTGGCGACCTCACTCAGTGTACATCCTGTCATATGTATGCAATACTGGAACAGATGATCCAGAGTCCATACCTCTGTGGGAGGTTTCGAGCATGTTGCCTCTCTGAAAGCTCAGAATGGAGAACTGGAGAGGAGAATTGCAGCACTTACTGATATTCCATTGGAATGGGGGTTGGTGCTCACGGAGCACAGTTTAGCTGGGCCTAGCATGGAGGGTGGAGCTGGGGCTAGTGAGGATGTCCAGGGAGGTAGCTGGGTTACAGTTAGAAGGGGAAGCAGGGGGAATAGGAGCAGGAGGTAGGCCAATACTGAGTTGGCAAGCACCAACAGATTTGCCAGATTTAGTGAAACTGTTGGTGATGTCCATTCAGGAATGGCAATGCCAGATAGAGAACAGTTCTACTGGAGGCGTGGGAGGGCAGTTTAGGCTGAGCAACAGACAGGTTTTGCTGGTAGGGGACTCTATTTTTTTCGGAAGGTAGACAGGGTGATTTGTCACCCAGATCCCAGCAATCGAACAGTTTGCTGTCTCCTGGGTGCTCGGGTTCGGCATGTTGTGGATTAGGTAGATGAATTATTATGAGGGGCTGGAAATGAACCGGCGGTCTTGGTACATATTGGTACCAATGACAAAGTTAGGGGAAGATTGAGTGTCCTAAAGGATGATTTTAGAGAATTAGGGAATAAGCTTAAGGTAAGGACCTCCAAGGTAGTATTTTCTGAGATACTACTAGTGCCACGTGCTAGCCCAGGGAGACAGAAGGAGCTTAGGGAGGTTAATGCGTGGCTAAAGATGTGGTGCACTAAGGAGAGGTTTGGGTTTTTAGAGCACTGGGCTGACTTCTCACTTGGGTACAATCTTTATAGCAGATGAGGGAGCTTTTGTGCTAGGGGATAGTATGGTAGAACGGCTGGGGGAGTTTTTAAACTATTAGGTGGAGGCGAGGGACTAGATAGTAATAATGGGGTAGAAAGTGTAGAGGGGATAAGGAATTAATTAACTACTCATGAGGGAGGAGATGGGGGGAGGGTTAGTATAGTCAATAGGGGGGTATTACTAAGTAATTCAAATACAGAGGCAGGCACCTCAGAACTATAGACTCATAACATAAGATGTATGCTTACTAATGTCAGAAGCTTGCCAGGAAAAATGGGAGAGCTAGACTTATTGGCAATTAACAAAAAATGGGATTTAATAGTCATTACAGAGACATGGTGGGATGAATCTCATGACTGGACTGTTAATCCGGGTGTTTATAACTCATTTAGGAAAGATAGGGGCAGTGATAAAAGGGGAGGAGGGATTTGTCTGTATGTTAAGCCTGAATTTTAGCCTATAGTCAGAGAAGATATTTATGCTGGACTAGCGGTAATGTTGAATGTTTGTGGGAAGAGTTAAATAGCGGAGAAGCAAATTCCAAAAGAATATTGTTTGGAGTATGCTATAAACCCCCAAATATAATTGAGAGTGAGGAAATACAATTATTGTTTACAGATTGGAAATGCAGCTAAGCATGGGCAAGTTCTAATAATGGAAGATTTACAGTACGGGCAAAGGGAGCAGGTTCTGGAGTTCATTTAGGGATCATTATCTGACCCAGGTTTTACAAGAGCCTACTAGAAATGAGGCCATCTTGGATTTAGTCATCACAAATAATATTGATATGGTATCAAATGTTGAAATAGAGCAACCTTTGGGAAACAGTGATCACAACACAGTCTCATTTGAGATTGAATTAAAAAAACAAAACTGTAAGGGGCCAACAAAAACTCACGTTTTAACGGTCTAAGGGCAGCGATACAAAGTATTGACTGGGACAGAGAACTGGCAGGTAAAAATACTGGACAACATTTAAATCCATACTAAATATACATACACATCGGCATATACTGTACCATGTGGGAATAAAAGTAAGAGGAGTAAATTACATCCAACATGGCTTAACAATGATTTAAAGATCAAGATACAGAGTAAAAAACAGGCATTTAAATTATACAAAAACAAGGGGACAGAGACTGCTTTATGGAAGTACAAGGAAATCAACAAGGCTTGCAAAAGGGCTATCAGACTGGCTAAAATAGAAATTGAAAAATGTGTTGCAAAACTAACCCTAAAATATTTTTTAAGTATATAAATGGGAAGAAGGCCAGGAAGGAATCTATAGGAGCATTAAAATGTGAAACAGGCCGTCTGACAATTAGTGACCAGGAAAAGGCAGATGAGCTAAATAAGTTATTTTCTTCTGTATATACAAGGGAGGCACCATAATGGGGCTACACTAACTTCACCAAATAAGTGGTTAACACAGGAAGAAATCCAAAAGGGGTTGGAAAAAAAAATTCAATAAAGTCCCGGGTCCTAATCCAAGGGTGCTGAGGGAACTGGGTTCTGTAATAGCCAACCCATTATATCTAATTTTTCAAGATTCAGTCAACACTGGGTCACTACCAGATGACTGGAGAAAAGCGGAGGTGATACCTATATTTAAGAAGGGGGCAAGAGCAAACCCAGGGAACTATAGACCTGTAAGCCTCACTTCTGTAGTGGGAAAGCTTTTAGAAGGGTTACTAAGGGATAATATACAAGAGTATGTCTATTCAAACAGCATTATAAGGAGGAACCAACATGGATTTATGAGGGATAGGTCGTGTCAAACAAACCTAATTCATTTCTATGAGGGGCTTAGTAGGAACCTGGATCAGGGCAATTCAGTGGATGTAGTCTTTTTAGATTTTGCAAAGGCTTTTGATACAGTGCCACATAGGAGACTATTGTGCAAACTAAGGGATACAGGGATTGCAGTAAATATATGCACATGGATTGAGAGCTGGCTAAAAGACAGGAAGCAAAGGGTTGTTGTAAATGGAACATACTCCGATTGGACTAGTGTGGTAAGTGGGGTTCCTCAGGGCTCAGTATTATGTCCTCTCCTTTTTAACATATTTATTAACTACTTAGAAGTAGGATTGGAAAGTAGTGTCTCCATTTTTGCTGATGACACAAAGTGGTGCAAGGTAAATAAATCAGAAAATGACGTACTTTCCCTGCAAAGGGATCTGCATAAATTAGAGAAATGTGCAATTAATTGGCAGATGAGATTTAATATGAATAAATGTAAGGTTATGCATCTAGGAAGGAAAAATAACCATGCAATCTATAAACTTAATGAAGCATATCTAGGGGGATCTAATATTGAAAGGGATTTGGGAGTGCTTGTGGACAACCACCCATGTAACAGTTCTTAATGCCAAGCCGCAGCTGCAAAGGCAAATAAACTATTAGCATGTATTAAGAAGGGTATAGAAGCAAGTGAGGCAGATATAATTCTGCCACTATACAAATCCCTAGTATGCCTTAATTTGGAATATGGAGTACAGTTATGGGCACCAATTCATAAAAAGGAAATTTTAGAACTGGAAAAAGTACAGAGAAGGTCTACAAAACTAATAAGGGAATGGAGGGACTAAGTTATGAAGAAAGACTATCTAAATTAAACGTCTAAGAGAGTATATGATTACACTATATAAATACATCCAGGGTCAGTATAACAATTTGTCAAGGGAGCTTTTTGTGCCAAGAGGTTTTTAACTGACAAAAGGACATCCCTTGAAGTTAGAACTAAAAAGATAGCACCTTAAAGAAAGAAAAGGTTTCTTCACAGTAAGAGTGGTTAATCTGTGGAATTCTCTACCAAGGGAAGTGGTGACAGCGGATTCAATAGATAACTTTAAAAAGGGATTGGATATATTTTTAATTAAAAAGGGCATTCAGGGTTATCCTGGTTAATTAGAGAGGGAGTATAGATCCAGCGAGAAATTCGATCGCCAGTATCCGGGGTCAGGAAGGAATTCATTTTTTCCCCTTTTGAGATAATTGGCAAAGTTTTACAGTTGTTTTGTTTGTTTGCCTTCCTCTGGATAAATTAACAAGTAATCCGCATATTGCAGATCAGCGGAGATCTTAAAAGGTTGAACTTGATGGGCTAAAAGTATTTTTTCAACCTCAATTACTATGTAACTATGTAAGATCGCAATAAACGACAAAGACTTTCACCACGCGCCTCACAAGGAGCACCAACGGTGCTCAGAGGACACAAGTACACAAGGGGAGAGGCTCGCAATGAGGGCCAAAAGGAGATCAGCGCGGACCTTACAATGACCGCAAAAGCGGCACTGATAAAAAATACACCAATTGAGAGGCTCGCAATGAGCCCCCAAGGTACTCACACGACCAAAACACTTACTTTCTGTGGCAAACAGCATTACTTGCCTTACAATTTTATTGCCCCGTCATTTTTGACAGACAAGTCGCTAGTCACTATATATTTCCCAGAGCTCAGGTAAAAGAGATGGATGGAAAGGTGTGGTTGGCAGTACTAGGTGTCAGTAAGTGTTTGGGTCAACAACTAGGTTTTGTAAACAATGTGAGTGGGACAGTGTTAAGGGGAAGTCCCAACACTGAAAAAACAGATCTAGCGATAGGTAGAGTTTAAAGGTAGATTTGGCTGTTGCAGTTAAAAGGTGTAGAATATGATAACCTAAGGGATTAATACCACATTTCAGAGTTACAGCATTATTTGTTTAGTGGTCTGATAGAATGGATCAAGTCTAGACCTTTATGTGCACACTTCTTGTGAATTTATAAAGCTTTACCTAATAAACGTTTTGTTAAAGTCTCTTTGATTGGAGAATCCATCAAAAGATTACTGCCTCACATGTTATTTTTTGTTAGGAAAACATCAGGTGTAGTGAAAGTTTATGCATTGTTCTTATTTAGATTGAAATTACAGACTTTCAAAGCTATTTCCTCTTCCTTGTTTAATGTTGATGGGACACCACAACACAAGATCAGGGTAAACACTGTGTAGCCCTATTAAACCTGTGAGGCCTTAGAACTATAATGAACTGTTTCAGATCTGCAGCAAAATCAGCCCAAGCAATGTCGACTCTGATATATATACCAGGTGTGCTATTAATGAACTTAGCTATATACAGCATGCTAATCCTGAAGTACAAGCTATGGACTACAGTGCAGCAAAGTGAAAACTGAACTAGCATAACATACAGCCAAGAGTGGTTTTGGTTAACTCCAGAAATTATATCACTGTTTTTAACGTGTGCAGACCTCTGCACTGCATTTCAAAAGAATACGCTTACATCTTGCACGTACTTTGACCAGTAACCTCGAATCCAAGTACTTATTGACCTCATCATTATTATTCACTTAAGCAACTGTAACCAGGTACTATTTGTCTGTTTATACTAGTGTTTGTACTAATGTTTATGCAGTCACGACATCTAGTACATTGTCTAGTGATTCACTAGCTACGTCATTTGATTGCTGTTTGGATTGACTATATCAGCATATGTAGTATGATGTGTCTATATTTACCTCTTATAGTCAATAGATCTTTATTATAAAGACATTAGGAATACTGCTTATAGACATTTTAATGTGACTTCACAAGCTACTCCCTCTGCCTCTAACTTCCCACTTCTTCCCACACACGTTGCCATTTAATTATTTACTGACCACCATTCCCCCTTTTGACATAGTTTTATTATTCTATCTGGAATTTGTTTTCCAGTGCCTTTCATGGGACTCAGTTAGGAAGCCGATGTTATACACAATTTATAGCAGTAGGATTGGTTTTCATAACTTCATGTCGCTGTGTCTCAGTGTCACTGTTACTTTAATAGAGATTGTCAAGTTTGTATTATTTTGATTAAATATCAGACCGTATCTTGAACAATTTAGTTTTTTAATTCTGTCTTAAGTCAGGTTTTGAGATTAAAATTGTGCCTTAGCTAAGTGAAAGCATAAAACTCTACAATAATAATGGCAAGACCTCACCCTTAAAGGGGCATAGAACACAATTCTTTTTTTCATACATTTAACAGAGCATGCTGTAAATATTACCATGCTTTCCATGAAACATATATTAATTTTAAATATGTTTAATCTGTAGGTTTAATTAACGGACAAGTATGGCTCATATAGCTCCATTGCTGCTAATTGTCTGACAAGGGCAAGCCCCCAGATCAGTTAAACATTTAAATCAGTTTATTGTGCATTACTTGAAAATATATTATCAAATATCAGTAAAGAAGCACACTCACATCTGTGACTCTGAAACACACATGGCCTCTACCATTATTCCAAGGGAGAAAAAAAATTAAGCTTGCCATTTAAATCCATACCCAATTTTACCTCATTTGGAGTTGCCTTCTTTAGAGGATTTCATTTGTATTCTTTCGGCCATTATTCTACCAATGCCTGACATGTCTTGTTTCATATGCCACTTACTTTAATGTTGTTCACTTTGATCAAGCTGCACCTAAAGGTATTCAAAAAAGAAAACAGCCATCTCTTTGAGACTTTGTTAGAAGTTTTATTAGAGACTGTGGAATCATTACAATTTCTAACTGTCAGATGCCTAAAGGCTGCTTTGACCAGACACTAAATATCTAATGATGGGCAGAAAGGTGATTGAACACACCTTCCACTGTAGATCCAAGAAAGTAGACCTGTTTTCCCTCAGGTATTGTTGTATAGTTATGTATTCTGGTTAGTGACATGCAAATCATGCTCAAACCATACCACCTTTTTGGATCAGGCCACATAACATGAAAATCTATTTAGGATTTTCAACCCAGCTCTCAGGCATGCTACTTCAGTCATGTTGATTCACCTGTGAACAGAAAGGAATTCCTCACATCCAGGCCTGTGTGCAGCCCACCAGGTTTCAGTAATATATGAGCTGCAAAATTTGTTGAATCAAATGTGATTACCACCCACTAGCGGCATTCATCTTGCCTTGTCGCTTATCTGAACTTTCAGCCTTATTAAATTGTCGACAAATTGAGTCGACAAATTGAAAAAGGCTCTATTTAAGCACATAGCATAGCATATTTTTTTTTACAGAAAGATTTTATTTAGTGAAGACCTTGCTTTTGCATAGAAGTTCACTAACTAAAAACCTCTGTAAAAAAAATATGCTATGTGCCTAAATAGAGCCCATTTAAATTTGCTGAATCACAATTTAATAAGGCTGTTGTGGTATTGTACTTGGTAAGAATTTGATTTGCTGGACAAAAAAATAGTCATATATCAAGTATAGAGTCCTGAAAAACACAAATGCTTGTTTTGAAGCATTTCTGAAGCAGTTTCTTGATGTGCACAGAAGTGTATTTTAGAAATCTGTTAACAAGCAAGTGCAGGAATTTGGGTCCAAAGGCAATATACAGTAGATGTCAGTATCCAGGCTGGGGTCTCTAAGTAGCCAGTGGACAGAATGAATCTGGATCAATCACAAATTAAGGCAGGCAGCAATCTTACAGGTAGAATCTAAGAAGAATCCAAAGAAAAGAATCATCAAAATATATAGTACTCAAGTGTTATTACACAATTTAATTTGCACTCAAAGTGGAGAGAAATCTATTTTTATAGCCAGGAGGCTCTTCAGTTTTGCACTTTGCTGTACCTGTTAATGTGGTTCAAACAAGCTGCTGCGATGCACTTATGGTGGTATGACCAGAATCCCAGCAACTCGCTGACTGTAGCAAGACATAAGCCCGATGCTAGTCAGCATGATGTCCAATACATACAAGTTGATGAGACCAATTTTAGAAGGTGAGGCCTGGTGGTGAGTTGTCATGACCCGGCACAGTCTATCAGTGCAAATCCCAAATTAAAGACCCTTCTCTGAATGAATTACACCAGACAACTGAAACGGGGTAAAACTGGCCACAGCATGTTTATTATTAAACATAACAATTACGTAACAAACCATCCGGCAAGGGGGAGGAGGAGCCTGGGCCAAGGCGTGAAAACCCTAACTAGCCTAAGCATGTGCTTAGAGCCCAACTCCTCAGTCAGCACACCCTCCTAGGGTAGGGATGCCCCCCTTTTCTCCTGTGGGCCAGGCAACTCCCCCCTCACCTCCACCTGCTGTGACAAAACAACAATAATACAAACATTATAGAGCAAACTTTCATACCATAAAATTTGAACACATTTTTTTTTTTTGGCCATAAAATGGTGGCCCCAAGAGCAGGAACTCCTCTGCTCCGCCTACCTGTGCAGGCGCCAGCTAATCAACAGCCGGCAGCATATCCCAGCCGAGTCAAGGCCCCTAAACTGTTAAGGATGTGCAGGTCCTGCCTCCGTGGGGCTTCAAGAGTCTTACACTTATATTTAAAAATGTTTCCATGAAGGGTAAAAATGCTCTCCAGGGAGACTACACATACAGTAAACTTTTAAAATGATATACTTGTTATGATGTATTCTGTTTTCTTCAAGCATTCTGAAGAAATTAATAGTACTTTTCTTGACTTTCTTTTCTCATATCCTACAGTAACATTACCACACAGTACTTCAATGATTTTATTGAAAATGCCAATAAGGTCAATATTTTTCAGTACCTATCAGTTGCCTATCTGATTAGTTATCAATAATTATCAATAAACCTAGAGATTTGCATAGGCATGGTATCTAGTCATACAGCTAAGAAATAAGAATATTGCAATATACAGTGATACCTTTACTATTTTTCAAGCATTTAGTTTAGGGTGATGAGCTTTCAAGAGATACAACAAGTCAAAATCAATACTGATTACATGTTACAAGTAGTGCCTTTGATTGTTTACATATCTGCAATGGTAATAGTGATTTCTTAAAGAACCACTGTAGTTCAAAACATTCTATCATGCATTAAATAAAACTATTTTAATACATTACAAACATTTTTGCATAGCATATAAATTTTATAAATGCATGAAAATGAACAACGAAGCAACACATATAAAAAAACAATGTGTTCGATTTGCCTTTGTCTTAAAGTAAATAAAGACTCCCGGAGAGCCTATTAATTGTTTCTTCTTATCTGTTCTATAGTTAAATATATGTGAACACAAGCACAATTTTGTTGCATTCCAGACATCCACACGACTCACTGTCTTATTGTATCTTTTAACATTTTAGTACAAAGGAAGAGAAAAAAAAACCCCAGTTGTGCTTCACTTTAATGTAATTTTCTACACTGTAGGCACTAATGTTTCATACAAAATCTAACTTTTGTAATGTTTAAAATATGATATTTTGGACGACATTAGCCTTTTAAATAAATGAGTAAATAGTTATGCTACCTCTGCCAGCACATTCCCCAATTATGTATGTGGACAGAATACATGGGTGTAGGAGCCGAAGTTATTCTGAGGGGGGTACAGATCATTGTATACAAAAATGCACAACAGCTTATGTACACATACATACATCAAAAAATCTGGGTGGACATGTCCCTTTCGTGCCCCCCCCCAGTTCCTACGCCCATGAATATACAGTTTAAAGCAATACCATGAGTCTATTCCTGTGATATTAGGGATTATCTATGTTTGAGTCCTAGTTTACATCTTACCACTCACTAATTAACCATTGCAAGCCATGTTTTCATAAGGACGTATATATCTCTAGTTTTGCCTAAAACTATTTTAATTTTGTGTACAATGCAAATGCAATACTGTTCATTGTTTTGCTATTTGTAGTGACAAACATTTATAGGTATAATATTCAGTGTTTTTTTTAATGTGTTTCACATGTGCTAATGTGCCAATTCTCAAAGGCATTATTTTGTTCAGAATTTATTCATGGACCTTAGTTCTTTTATTTTGTCATATTATGAGTTTAAGAAGGCATTATCTACCAAACGTATATCTTCATAGGAAAGTGCATTGCTGCTAGGACAGTGGAAGAAAGTGAGACACTATTATGGCCCTTCAATTAAAAGACCACTATGTGCTTTATTTAAAATGTACTAATTGAAATTAGGCAAATTGTATTTAGATTGTAGAAATAATCCTCTACCACCATTTGCTTTGAATTCATATAAACGTTCTGTGTGCACAAGGAAAAAGCGGCAGCTGAAACTGTCAGTGCTTATCATCATTTATTCTAAAAAGAATAAAATAAACACAAAATCCACCGACTAACAGTTTTCTGACTTCCCCCTCACGTTATATTCTAATTTCTATGGCTTCTGATTGTCTAGAATATGTGGTAATTATATTTCAGTCTAAATAGGTATAATAGGTTACTGATATGATGTCTTGATAGTGTTTTGAATGGGAACCTCACTTGGATTTTTGCTTATGGCAGCCATGGAATAGAGGCCATAGCAGCCTGCAGGGCTATAACAGGATATACTGAAAATGCTATGTGACAATAAACATTTCACAATTATCATACAAAAGATTTGAACAGTGTCTGAACAGCTTACAATTTACTCCAGCAAGCAGTATCCATAGTTAAAAAAAATATGTTTAATATGTTTTAAATAAATATATTTTCTTATAGCATGGACCTTAGTATTTGTTTATAATTAACCGAACATTCATGTCATGTGCATTAAACGTCATTCAGGATATTGTAGTTAGTTGTGATAAGTCTATCTCAGATTCTGTCAGTGGATTTAGCGATGTAAGACCCCCTATCATGTTCCAAGTCACTGAGCAACTAAAAGTGTTGAGAGAGAAACATGTTGATCATAGTAGACTTCTGATCAGTGAAATATTTCAGCTTGCAAAACTCATGCCTCGCATATAGTATCATATCTATTTTTGTACCCAGTGTGCATGTCCCATTAATTTAGATTTAGCTTGGCAATTTCAGCTATTCATTGGTAGCAATAAAATAATAATGATAGGTGAAACGTAAAAAAGATTAAATAAAGACGAGATTGGAAGCATATTGTCACCCCAACAGCAAGTCAGTTTCATCTTAAAGAATAAATAAAACTATCTATACATTAAAATATATTAAATTATATCTTAATCAATGAAAGAATCACTCATTTTCCTGCCGATACCCTTCCCAAATTCCAACATATCTTGGAACCATGGCTAAACTCTATGTCCCTCATTCAATTGCGATTTGGCCAATTGAATAAAGGTCTAAATAAGCACATAGCATATTTTTTTTTAAAGAAGTTTTTAGTTAGTGAAAACCTTGCTTTTGGATAGATGCTTACTAACTAAAAACTTATTAAAAAAATATGTTATGTACTTATTTAGAGCCCTATTCAATTGGCAAAATTGCAATTGAATGAGGGCCTAAGACAGTATCTCCTAGTTTTTACCTATTTGATAAAATGGGGGGGGTCCTGGAGCCTTGGAATCGACCATATATTCTTTTTTTCTCAATACTTCATATTTTAGGTTTTTAAAATATCAAATAATATGACAACACTATTTATTCTGTCTTGTTCTTGTTGTTTCCCTCTATAATCATACTATTATACGTAATCTTACAACCATATCTCGTTATTAAAGGGTCACAACCTAACTCACAAAAACATCACTACCCATTCGGAAAATTGCTAAATTATTAAAATCATATCTTTAATATTCTAATATATGGAGAAAAGAGACCATACATGTTCCTCTTCTATTGCCTTACTATTTAAGGATTGAAATGGGAACAGACAAGAACATTAACATAAGATAATAAGGAATGGAGTTGGAAGGAAGAGAGAAGGAGAAGAAAAAGAGAAAAAACTTAAATGGGAATGATAATAAAGACATCAATACAGTCTATTGTTTAAAGTAATTTATATCACATATAATAGATGTCAAACTATGAAACGTCGTCACGCTTTGCGAGCTCGCTTTGCGAGCTCGCAAGAACTGCCTCCCTCGCAAAGCGAGGGACAAAGTTCTGGCCGCAAATGCGGACCCTTGCGAAGTGAGGGGCCGCATTTGTGGAAGGTGGAGGCTCCAACGTCGGCTGCAATGAGCCAAAGGCTCATTGCAGGCTGAAAATGCATTTGCAGAGGTGGAGGCTCTATAGCGCCTCACAAGCGGTTACAAGCAGCCACAGAAGCAGGACTTTGAAAAAGAACCTAAAACACGCAATGACTAAATACGGACTTACACAAAAAATACGAGACGCAGGACTTTTTTTACGAACACGCAAAAATAGGAACTTAACAGCCGAACCGAGCACAGTGAAAAACATAAAAAAAACAAAATACACAAAAAATAAAAAACATTACACACAGCAAGGGGGGACAGCCAGGACGTCTAGGAGTCAGGTTGCATGCAAATTTAAGTCCAATTTACCGTGTTTAGACACTTGAAAATCCGCTAAGTGAGAAAAAAAATGGCCGCCGGAAAAAACGAAAACGAAGCTACACCACCCCTAAAGCCGCAAAACACCGCAAAGCACATACAACTTTTACAAAAACCCATATGAGGTACAAAATACACTAATAGCAAGGATGCTAAATCATCCACACCTGCGTACCACATACACATTCGCCGCCATTTTACAACACAAACTTACAGAATGCGGAAGTACACAGCTAACCTAATGGCTTCCCCTAGCGCACGCAGCCTATTTACACTAGACATTGCTGACACTTACACCTCAGCTCAACAACACTGCAAATCTACATTGTATGCTGCAGGAACATCAAAACAGATTGTTAGCTCTTCAGCACATTGCTTGCTACATATATTAAATACAAATAGGTAAAGTATATTAATTTATGATTTAATTAATTAATTGACATGAAAAAATACATATACAGGACAAAAAACAAACAAACACTACAGTATCACAATAAACCACAAAGGCCTTCACCGCGCACCTCACAAGAAGCGCCAACGGTGCTCATAAGACACAAAGTACATCAGGGGAGAGGCTTGCAATAAGTGCAAAAAGGAGATCAGCCCGGACCTTACAATAAGCGCAAAAGTGCCTATGATAGCAAAAAATATACCAACCGCGAGGCTCGTAATGAGCACCGAAGGATCTCAGACGACCAAAACACTTACTTTCTGTGGCAAAAAGCATTACCTGCCTTACAATTTTATTGCCCCATCAGTTTTGACGGGCAAGTCGCTAGTTATTATATAAATACTATAAATAACATATCTTATACTGTAATTTTCAAATGTATATATTTTTCTTTATCTGTTGTCATATCCCAATAAGAATATATTTTAGAAAATAAAAATTATCTATACATTGTATTCTACAGCAAATCATTCCTGAGATATTTAACAATGTTTATGTGGTTCCCTAGTTCTTATGGACAGCCCTATACGCTAATTTACAGCTTGATATGGATGGGGAGGAGATTGAACTGCATGATAGCATTGGGGGGCATTGTCAGACAGACAAGCAGATTGTGATTCTATTTAGCAGATTAACAGTCTTATTAAATTGCGATTCGGCCAATTGAATAGGGCTCTATATAAGCACAGAGCATATTTTTTTACAGAAGTTTTTAGTTAGTGATGTTCTATCCACAAGCAAGGTCTTCACTAACTAAAAACTTCTGTAAAAAAATATGCTCTGTGCTTATATAGAGCCCAATTCACTTGGCCGAATCGCAATTTAATAAGGCTATTAAGCTGCAAGTAAGTATTTGGGAGCTTCTCTTTTGCATAATAATACAATATAAACAGTAGTGCACATTTCAGGAATTATTTGCTTTAGAAAAAATAGCTCATTCAATGGATAGCCAGTTACTTATGCTGTTGAAAATAATTTTAAAATTGACATGAGTTTGGGGTGACAGAATACCTTTAGGATTAAAGTAGATGACACTGAAATAATGTAACATAATTATTAGTTATATTTGTCATGCTGATATTTAAAAACAGTAAAAATGCAGGGCCTAGCTTGGGTTATATGTGCATCAATTGTATTTTCATTGTGTATACCGTATTTATCGGCGTAGAACACGCACTTTTTTTACCTGAAAATAGGGGGCAAATGATAGGTGCGTGTTATACGCCGATATTCCCTCCCCCCTCCTCATCCTCAACCTCCCTCCTCATCCTCAACCTCCCTCCTCATTCTAAACCCCCTCCGCAATCTAACCCCCCTCTTCAACCTAAACCCCCCTCCTCCTCAACCTAAACCCCCCTAAATACCTCCCCCTCACTTACCTGATTCTGCTCCGGCCTCCGCTCCGCTCCTTGACCCGGTGACGTCACATGCCCGCCAGCGCGCCACGTCATTAGCATATACCGGGTGCAGGAGGGGGGTTTATTTTGAGGAGGAGGGGGGTTTAGAATGAGGAGGGGGGGGGTTTAGAAGGAGGAGGGGGGGGTTAGAATGCGGAGGGGGGTTTAGAATGAGGAGGGAGGTTGAGGAGGGGGGTTGAGGATAAGGGGGTTGAGGTTGAGGAGGGGGGTTGAGGAGGGGGTTGAGAATAGGGGGGTTGAGGAGGGAGGATGAGGTGGTTTGAGGATGGGGGATTGAGGAGGGGGTTGAGGATAGGGGGTTGAGGAGGGAGGTTGAGGAGGGGGTTGAGGATGGGGGGGTTGAGGAGGGAGGATGAGGAGGGAGGTTGAGGAGGGGGTTGAGGATGAGGAGGGAGGTTGAGGATGAGGAGGGGGGTTGAGGATGAGGAAGGGGTTGAGGATGAGGAGGGGGGTTGAGGATGAGGATGGAGGTTGAGGAGGGGGGTTGCGGTTGAGGAGGGGGGTTGAGGTAAGGGGGGTTGAGGAAGGAGGATGAGGATGGGGGGTTGAGGATGGGGGGTTGAGGAGGGAGGATGAGGAGGGAGGTTGAGGAGGGGGTTGAGGATGAGGAGGGGGGTTGAGGATTAGGAGGGGGGTTGAGGATGAGGAGGGGAGTTGAGGATGAGGAGGGAGGTTGAGGAGGGGAGTTGAGGAAGGAGGATGAGGATGGGGGGTGGAGGAGGGGGTTGAGGATGGGGGGTTTGAGGAGGGGGTGGAGGACGGAGGATGAGGAGGGAGGTTGAGGAGGGAGTTGAGGATGAGGAGGGAGGTTGAGGTTGAGGATTTTGCTTCAAAGTTCTTTATTTGAAATGTTTTTTTCCCTGAAATTCCCTTCTTAAAATGAGGTGTGTGTTATACGGCGGTGCGTGTTATATGCCGATAAATACGGTAGTTAAAGGATCCCTGAAGAATAAACTTTACTTTTCCCTCTAATGTTTTATGCCAGAAATTATATAATCAGATCTAAGCCTTTGTAGAAAGAAAAGAAGCATTTTATGCTGTATTCATTGATGATTTCCAGTACTTTATCTCTGACCTCTTTCCTGAGTGTCTGGTTTCAAAAGCAAATTGACACCTCATTATTGTTACTCGGTATCATATTAATGTACAGTAATTCTACATTAATGTAAATATAACCCGTCCTACCTAAAGGATGCATACATGTCTACAAGAATGTAAAAGGCCACTTATATTAGGTCATATGTTATGGATTACTTTAAAGGGAAAGTGTCTCCTAAATACAAGTTGTTTGTTCTTATATGAAAGTTCAAATATAAATATACAGTAAATGTTATAGCCCTTGCCTTTTGTTGCTACAAATCATCTAAATGATAGGTGATGATCAGAACACAGAGCATGAATTTAACTGTCACAGTCTAGAAAAGTATGGGTTGTTTAATTGACTCTTGAACCTATGGTCCAGTCAGCTCAGCATTTTAAATGTTGGTGTAAAAAAATGAAACTTAAAATGGCAGCTTCCACTCTCCACAATGGGTGAGTAACTGAGTACTAGGTGAGTTACACAATATTTACATATATTTTATTTTTCTCTTAGAGGGCTGTTTAATTGAAAAGAAAAATCATTTCAACTAATATGTTTCTCTGCTTCTTCTGATATTACGGGTAAAAAAAGGGAAAACTATTTTTTCTTCATTTTGCACTTGATTTACAGAATGGATAACAAACTAAATTAAAAAAAATGCCCTTAATGTAAACCTCAGTAAACTCGGTACTTAATGTATGTAGTTTTACTTTTATTTAGGATGTAACATTTGTAAAATATAGATGTTTGTCGCTATTAATTCTACCAAAACCTTACACAGCATCTCCTGTTTAAAATACTGTTACACTCTCCGAATTGACATCCCACTCAACCTACTCCCAAAATCAATCCTCAGCTCTGCAGAAAGAATCCCCTTCCTCAGATCAAGTGTGCGGTGAAGGAAGAGGAGCACTGTATGAGGAAGGGCTGCACCTCCAAATGCTGCAGCACTTCCAGGTGTAGAGCTTGACCTCCCAGTCCTTTTATAGCAAGAGATGCCTCAGGGCGAGAGGCTATAACCTGTGGTGCCAGTGTTATTCGGAGTGTGGCCCCACTTCTGTTACCAGAGGCACACAGCAGGGAGGGCTCATGGAGGATCAATCCAGAGGATTTACCTAAATCTGTGATGAATATGTTTATGAAGATTCCTATACAGAGCACAGTTATGAAAGTTATGATGGATATTACAACCAAAGCCAAGAGGACACTGAATATTATGATTATAGGCATGGCAAGGGACCAGAATCCTATGAGAGTTACGAACAAGAGAATTGGAATGGATCCTGGTCTTCCTTGAAGGCATCTCCTTCCCACCCTGTGATGGGCGGCAGATACAGAGATCACTCATATAGAGGTTTTTGAGGCTGCTCCGCATTCTTACCATAATTACTGATATCTTGTTTCCTGAGACTTCCTGTTCCATAACCCATATCACACAACAGGTTTGTGAGAGAGATATCTTGGAGATTGTATTCCCAGGAGTTCAAATGTCTTGATACAGACTGTATAGAAAGCATAGTTACAACAGAGTGGGAACCAAAAGCACATATTCCCAACTCCAAGTCTGGCTGTTGCATGCATTGAACTGAGATTATTGTGGAATAAGGCAGTACATATAATGAACAGCATCTACAGTCCTGAAGCAACTGCAAGAAAAAAGACAGAAAACAAGGACTAGTGAAAACTTAAGGGCTAAACTGTAAATAGTTTTTGGTGGGATGTAATGTTATGGCAGCAGCTGGTGTAGAGTAGTGAGCAGTAATAAATTGTACTGCACTACAAGTGAATAAAGGTGAAAGAGGCAATAAGTGATCATAAAGGGTGTATATTCGGTGCAGTATGTTAAGGCTGAGGTAGAGGTTATGTCTTAAAAGAGAGAAAATAAATAAAATAAATCCATTGAATCTTGTACATTACACCTCTTAGGGGTAAAACAGAACAATTTAATCATAATTAGTGGCAACATGAAAATAATTGAGTTAATTCTTGTGAGGATTTAAGCAACAAATGACTCTGAACTCATTTGTACTGTTTTGCACCATTATAAAGATCAGTTAAAATCAAATAGAAAATGTGTAAAAACATTTAAAATTCAAGGTGTTTAACTTTTTAACTTTTTTTTGCTTTTAAATACTGCCGTTTTAGCTGTTACATCAGTAAAACAGTTTATTTACCTTTAGTCTGTGCAGGCACAGGCAGCACAGCAGGATTAATTTAGTTTATTTGGACCACCTCTCAGGTCTAGAAGGAAATAATTAATTTGAAGTGTTTAAAAACTGTATCTACTGCAACAATACATTACATTTTGCCCTTAGATATTAAAAAGATTAAAGAACCCAAATGATGGCCTCAAAGAGAGTGTATTACCATTTGTAGGGTGCTTGTGATTAATAGTCCTTGCAAAATCTTTCAGGTTTGGGAGTCTCCCCATAGTATTTAGCTAGAACTTTTTGAGGATTAATTGGGTTATATAAAATCACATCAATTTCAAAGATTTTTATTTGATTTTCAGTGCTCCATTTGGTAATGTAAAATAATATTGATAAATTCCATATCCCTTTAATGGGGGAAAACCTAAATCTTCAAATAGGGAATTAAATATAAAAAAGGTTTCTCTAGTACCATGTTTAGAATATTATTTATGCAGCTTAAAATCTGAAAGATTTGCTCTTACTGTAACTAAGCAATTGTAGCTAAGAAGAGAAAAGTATTTATATGATCTATCTTTAGTTCATGACATGCAAGACCACCCTCACACTAAACTCTGTTTTGCCTTTAGTGTACTTTTAAGTTTGTGTGAAGTTGTTTTAATTGCTTAATAAAAGTTATATTTTATTGACATTTTTCATGGACACTTGGTCTTAAAATAGAGTCATTTTGGTCCCTCTAAGTTATTGTCTATGATGATACTTGGAAGAACTTCCTATTAAGCAGTATATCTTTAGCACCACCGTGTGTTCACAACATACACGGTGGTAGTGTATAGAAATAGAACTCCATAAAACAGCCACTCATTGTCATTCTGTCCAACAACTTCAAAAGAAATTTAGAGACAAAAGAGTAGAAACTTTTGCAGATTCCCCATTCCAACTTCCCTTTCAGGTTCTCCTTACATTTGTCTTGTATAATGTCTGGAATTTTTTTGGTTGCAAATCATTCTGCTTCTACATGAAGAGAAATAAGTGAGGTTTCTCCAAACATCACATTGGGACATGGAACTTTCATATTTGTTTAGTACACATTTAGACATCACAAAAAAAAAAGGTTAAAGTGACCCATTAATGTTTCTGCAGGCTGCATTATTAACAATGAGCCTGATTCAATTGAACAATCATAAGTTACTGTAGCCCGTAAGTGAGGCCGTAAGTTCATTTGCTATTCAATTGGTCTTTTTGTGGGCTTCGGACGGTTTATGGGTTACGGGTTTGGAAACTTTGCGATGGTTAAACCCGTAACTTACAGCTTTCTTAAGCCTTTAAGTGCTGATAATACTTAAATGTATCTCCCCTTCTCTCCAGCTGCCTATCCAATGTTTCTTCCAGTATGGCCTCACACCACCTAAAATTAACATGCCAATGATTGGACTTTAATATTTCCTCCATCCAGTTAGTCCTCCATATGTGTTGATAATACTTAAATGTATCTCCCCTTCTCTCCAGCTGCCTATCCAATGTTTCTTCCAGTATGGCCTCACACCACCTAAAATTAACATGCCAATGATTGGACTTTAATATTTCCTCCATCCACCACATAACCAGCATTTGACATCACCACTGAAAAAACATCTCAAACCTTTTTCTTTGCTCGCCATGTACAATTACTCACCACAAAAATCCTAATTCACTCACTTAATATATCCCCACTTAATTACTTAATTCCCCACTTAATCTCAAGCCAAAAATGTTAAATGCCTCTTCTGTGCTGATCCATCAGAGAATTTCCCAATATCTGCAATTTAAAGCTATAGGTAATAATAGGCACTTTATCAATTGAATGTAATCAGAAAACAATGCATCTTCTTACAGTAAACTTCCAAGAAAGTTTGTAAAATGTGTCTTTCAACTAGCTTTTCTGATCTATCTAAAAAGCTTGGATTATTATCTGTTTCTAAAATGTATGATTGCTATTTACTCCATGGCAACCTTCATGCATTTTTTCTACATGTAGTTGAGCACAGGAATCCTGGCATGTACAGACTCCACTAATCAATTAGGTGCTCTTCACGGGTTCATACACTCTATGCAAACTTGTCTATTCAGACACGCTTGTAAACATCTCCCTAATGTCCACTCAACAAACCCTTCTATAAGATCACATTGAAGCATTTACTGTGGATTATAGGAGAGTGTATGTAGAGGACAGTAGGGAGCATGGTCGAAAGCTTGTTTGATTAGAGGGGTTTTCATAACATGAAGCAATGACAAACGGGTGATTATCTATCAAAGCAAGTTATAAAATTCAATAACATGAGAACATGGAAGAAGCCCTGTGGATGGGCGTGGGATCAGTTAAAATCCCCTGTTTAGGCCGAATCAACATTTTATGGACATCTGTGCAGTTGTCTTGTTTCTGATTTTACATTCCTTGTCAGAAAGTGGCTGTTTAGATAATTGAAACAGATGAGAGCGGCAGCACATTCAAGATAATTACAATGAAGTTAAAAGTTATTTATACTGACTGACTATTTTTGGGAAGTGAATCACAGAATACTGAATTCATGATACACTATGGCAATGTTTAATCTATTCCAGAATTCAATTCATCAGACTGTTTGAATAAAGGAACTGCTTTATATGTCCTGGTTTATATATGATTCCATTAGGTACTGGAGGATTTAATACTAAATGTGAATATAGTACTAAGCAAGACCACCCCCAAAATAAAACTACTTGTGATTTAGGATGCTGTGTTTTATCCTTTAATACAGTTTTACTTGATCTGCTATCAACTACACAGTAGTTTGAAACATTCCCAATATATTTCCTTCTCTGCAGAAAATTGACTAAGAGATGTAAATGATAGCGTAATGTGCACAGAAATACTTGCTGTATTACAAAAGGTCAGCAAAGGTGACAGCAGATTGTTGATAATTTGAAGACTTCTTTACCTTTTGGTTCTCTTTCGTAACCTATAACCTGTAGGAAGGATTTCCTTTATCACACTGTCCCAGTGTAAATGCCTTGGAATTCAAAGTGCTCCAGGAACAATGTAGTTGCTTCATACCAAAACCCCAAGGCTATGTGTAAATTATGCTGTTGTTTCTACAGATTTTAGGATAACATTTTTATGGGTTTGAAATGTCAGCACATTTACTTTGATGGGGACCTTTCTATATTTTATTGACAATTTTATATTGAAGCACTTTTCTAAGTATGGTAGGAATATAATTCTCTTGTAAACTAATAAAGAGAAACAAATATATTGTTTTCTCAAAACCAATACTATATAAAAATGTCAACAACTGAAATTTTAGTTTTGGTGTTATAGATCTTGCTGTATCCCAATCATACACTTATATTGCAAATCATCAGTAAATCAGAAAGCCAGTTGCCCCTGAATTTGTGCTGTCCTAGGCCGAAACACACCCATGGATTGAGTATCAACCAGATTACATCCTCATTACTACTATTTTTATTAAGACCACACTAGTTCAGGGTTGGTATATCCCTGTCTAAATTCTGTAGCGCTCCTCTAGTGGACCTGGATAAATATTTAAATGGGATGGCGAGTCACAATCGTTCAAGTGTTGGTTCTGGGGTTTAATGTTCAAACACTGGTTCCAATAGATAGTAATATTTTGGTGTATTAGTCACGGCTAGGCGTGCTGCTTCTCTCACAAAAACAGTTCACCAATGTGTCTATGTGCTGAATAGGAAACAAAAAGGGTGGGGGAGAGGCTATTTTTATTAGCTTTAAATTACAATGGGATTTTATTTGTGCACACCTTCCAACTGTTTGTCTTTTGGAGGCACCATCCTACCTTTTAGGAAAAAATACTCTACACTTACATACGCCTCATTTGAAAGCAAATCCCATATCTGAGAAAAATGCTGTTACTTCCAGCCTCACCTATGTCCCACATTCTTTGTATGGTCCTTCTTGTTTTTCTACTGAAAATCAAGAGAAGCCTTGGCTATGCATATTATACAGGAGAAATATGCATATAGAGAAGTGTGCATGTTAAGTGTGTGTATCTCTAAAACTCACATTTGCAGAATGGCTGTATTACCTAATTATCAGTCTTCTATCAAGAATATAAGTGCCCCTCTTTGGTAATTTGAAATGTTGTAAAGGACAGGTTTAATGCACATTAGTTGGCGCTAAACATAATCAAATGTATTCAGTATAAGATGTTCCAAGGGTTACATGTTTGAAGACAAGAAAAGCTTGATCTTCACCACCTCTTTTGCTGATCTGGGAGGATTCCCCTTGAGCAAATGTGTAACATTAGGCAATTGTAGTCCTGAATAGCCTGCCAGGCTCCAAATGTCCTTATATACCCTAACTGGAATTATTATAGACCTGCCTAATAATTGTAGGTGTCTAATCCTCACATCTATCCATGTAAAACTTTCCAGTAAAGAAGGCATGTGACAAAACAAATACCTTTAGCAGGTTACAGTTTATTGTACCATATAAACATATTACATTTTTCTATTATCAAAATATTATCTTCTTGCTTAGGTATCATAAATAATTATTTGCAATGACTTGGCCAAAATATTCTACTGAAACGTCACACTTTTTCAATTTGAAAGACAATAAATTATTGATGAAAGGTACACTTCTTATATATACAGCTGCTAACTATTTTTGTGTAATGTCATTTTCTATTTGTTAATCCATAAGTTAATTTTTAGTGCTTCAAATGTGTACATATTGTCATTATTTCAAAGACAATTTAAGTTATATTTAATAGAACATATACAGCCTTATTAAATTGTGATTCAGTAAATTTAAAAGGGCTATTTAAGCACACAGCATATTTTGATTTAAAGAAGTTTTTAGTTAGTGAAGACCTTGCTTTTGGATAGAAGTTCACTAACTAAAAACGTCTGTAAAAAATATGCTGTGTGCTTATATAGAGCCCTTTTATATTTAGTGAATCACAATTTAATAAGGCTGATAGATAGCAGATCAATTTCATCAATTTTTAAACACATGGGTCTATAAAAAGCATTTTTAAACTATTTAGTATACAAGGCAAAATTAGCTTCTCAATTCACACATGTGCTCAATTGTTTTGTGAAGATTTCATAAGAACGAAGGACAACTATTGAAGTCACTGATCGAACCACTGAGGATAATGGACTCATGAAAATTTTATAGTAGCAAGCAACCATTGTGAATACTGCCCTTGGCAATTACTTAAGCAATTTAGCTGACACAATGGATTATTAAAGTTGTCATGCATGACCAGGACATGTCTTTAAGCAATGAGCTGCTGAGGCGATTATTCAAAATGATGGTCGAGGGGAATGTTCAGAACTATTAACTTGGCATATAACATTTGCAGATATCTTTTCTCAGATTATGGGATTGCTGAATAGGCGACATAATAAGCTGTATATTTTAATATAAATGTAATAGTAAGTTATTATGTTCTACATCTATTTGTTTCATTTAAATATACTGCATGCAATTTACCTGCTATAAATAAACTTACATTTAAGAAATACTTTCTTGGCCCTTTATTGTCCTTTAGTAATTTGAGTGTTTGGGAATAGTCTTGTGTGCCAAGTTTTAAAGTTCCACTAAAGTCCTATATTTATAATATGAGCAAAAATATTTATATGTTTTTCAGCGTATATCAAAATCCTATCACAATAGTTAACAAAAACTGCATTCCTAAGGCATGATAAAATACATATCTGAGACCAAGTTAAGTTAATATATACAATTGCATTGATATTTCATTACTTAAAAATACTCTTACAGTGGTAAAAATACAATTCAAACACAAATACGTTCAGCTTTCTTTAATCTTTCTTTGTTTTCTAATTTATTTAAAAATGCTGAAATCACAGTATTTTGCATGTTCCTGTTGCCTATAAAATTTTAACAGGGGTAAAATGTCAGTGTTAGTAAAACTGCACAAGTCTAAAGAGATTAACAAAGTACACTGTGTTTCCCATGATAATAACTAAGCTTTTATAGTGTTTTATTTAGAAGCCAGTGTACCTTATATCAGGTTAGTACAAATATACCCTGAATCTATTCTGTTAACCAGAACTGCACGCAAAATATTTAAGGCTGAGTTCCAAAGTATGAAGTTTTAGAGATCTCTCAATCCTTGTGCAATTATATGGGGCATATCTATTAATATTTGAAATCTCCAAGAGTGCACAGTATAGTACATATAGACCCTGATTAAGATCTGTCCTAGATAATATGTGTCCTGTGACATGTCCTCGCGTTGGCAGTATAGGCTAACCAGAAGATAGTTATGGAGGTTCTGATGGGACTTTAGATATAATAAACCAGGTGCTGCTACCTACATTTATAATATTACACTCATTATGCCTTCAAGTATGTACCAATTTGGTTACAAATATGTATGCAAAAAAATTATCATGAGATTGGTTCTTGCAATACTCTCCACCTGCCACTGTAAATAATGCTCATGTGTTAGCATCTTATAATATCTTCCCTAAAGCAACGGCATCAAGTGGATTGTGTATAAATTAGCCCTTTGAATATTACGGTACTTTTGTATAGGGAACTTCCACTGGCTGTGATACAAATACAATCCCTCACTTAGTTAGGTAGTTACATCATAATTGAGGTTAAATAAAGATGTTCAGTCCATCAAGTTCAAACTTTTTAGATCTCTTCTGTGGATTATTTATTACCGGGAAATAATTGTTAATCGTTAATTGATCCAGAGAAAGGCAAATCGGGGGAAAAAAACATAGAAACAGTTGCAAATTGTCGCATAAGGGAAAAAAACATACATTCCTTTCGGACCTCAGATACTGGCAATCAATACTCCCTCTCTAATTGTAGTCGGGCTTTCTTTCTAGTGATAGTGGCATTTTCAGCTACTAGACTGATTAGAGGGCTAGGGAGAGTAAAATGAAGATAGAGAGAAGGATGAGGTAGCTAGGTAGATTGACGCCAGTTGGGAGTTAGATTAGGGTAGGAGGGATTTTTTAGGTTCAGGGGAAGTTCCAGACCCTCCCACAACTCCAGGTTACTTTTTAATTGGTTAATTGTAGTCAAGGCTTTCGCTCTAGTGATAGTAGCTTGAGGTATGGAATTTTTTTTTTTTTAAATAGACTTTTATTAGAAGGCAATGCACAATAAAACATTTAACACAACGGTATTTAGTCAGTTAAGATACGCTAATATACGCAGTACAATAGTTTCCCATCATTAACTGACTAGGCCTTCCATTTTTCCTTTTTTAGTTATTAAGGTAACATGAGTCACAGTTAACATTTCAATTGAAATAACATAACATAAAGAAAATAAATAATAAAAATAAAAAATTAGAGAAGAGAAAAAAAAAAACAACAACAACGCAAGGTAAAACATCCAGTAAGCGCAAATTAAAGAGAGAAAGCTACAAATATCAAGTTTAATAACTAGACCATTACACTGCTATCTTCGCATAAAGTACAGAGCTAATCCAGTGTATCCGCCCTTATGAGCCCTCAACACATACCTTGTTAAGACATCCCAATACAACTGACACCCACCTCCATCGCTCCGTCGGTAGATTTCCGGACCCCCCCTCGCCTCCAGCTCCTCCACCAGATCTCCTTTGCCAAAGTGTAAAGATTGTATGATGTGATATGTTATCATACTAAGGGAATACTGAATGAAGAAGCCAACCAGGGTTCCCAAATTGCCTAAAATTGGGCAATGTCGTCTAGTATGATATAAGTTAATCGCTCATTTATAAGTAAATGATTGATCTTACTAATCACCTCCGTAAAGTTAAGAGTCTCTTTCTTCCAACTCCTGGCCATGTGTGTCTTAGTAGCTACCGCCATTAATTGATATAGTTTATTCTGTGTTTTAGATAAATCCTCAACTCAAATCCCCAGCAGGCAAGATTCCATCGAGGGCGTAACTGCCTTGTTGAAAAGTGTGGAAGCTAATTGGGCTAATTGCCCCCAAATTTTCTGAGCGGATGGACATGACCACCATGTGTGTATGTGATCCCCTATGTTTTGGCACCCCCTAAAGCATTTATTGCTTTCTGATGGTTTAAACTTCTGTATTTTGTCAGGTGTACAATAAACTCTATGCAAAACCTTGATGGACGTCTCCAGTAGAGCCGAATTAAGAGAGCCTCTAGAGAGACTGAAACAGGATTCTGACCATCTACCCCAGTCCCACTCCACCCCAAGATCCCTCTCCCACTGTGTAAAATACCTGGGTTTTTGGACGCTAGTGAAGTTAAGAAAGGTGTCATATAATGAGCCCAGAATCCCCTTGGTAAGGGGAAGGCTTTTGCATATAACGGACATTCAGGAGGCCCTAGGATGCCCAAGTTCTCTTGAACTCTTACTGACCCAGCTCCTAATTTTCAGGTAATTATAGAATTCTGTGACAGGTAGGTCGTGGGTTGTACAGAATTGGTCGTACGTCAGCAAACTATCGTTCATAAACCAGTTCCCTACTCGGTCTAAGTTTCTAGAAGTCCACCAAAATTTAGATATGTCATTCGAGTCTGCCAAAATTTGTGGGAAAGACATGACTGACATCATCGGGGATAGCCCTGTAGGAAGTAACCGCCTGGATTTAGAATTGGCCCACCCCCATGCACGAAGGGTTTGTGAAATCATAGGATTTTGATGAGTTGTGAATGGGGCTAGTTCTTTTGGGATCCAAATCAGCTTATCCCAACTGTGTGGGAACATTTGCTGATTTTCCATAAAAACCCAGGCTGGTTGGTGTGTTCTAGAGTGTGCCCTGGGAAGGTGGGCTAATTGAGCGGCTTTAAGATAAAGCTTTAAATTTGGGCAAGCAAGTCCACCTCTATTTTTCTGCCTAAACATCACCTGTCTAGAGATACGAGGACGCTTATTTCCCCATATGAACCTGAACATATTATTCTGGAACCTATCAAGGTCTGTAGGTGAAATTGAGACGGGGATGGTTCGAAAGAGATACAGAACTTTGGGTAGAATGCTCATTTTAGCCGCCGCTATGCGACCCTTCCAAGAAATGTTATAGTTCGTCCATCTCTGCATGTCTTCGGTCAAGGACTTGTATATAGGTGGGAAATTAGCCTTATATAGGTCAGCTATATTAGAAGTACGTTTGACTCCTAGATATTTTACATGACGTGCGGGCCAGACAAAATTATAGTCAGATTTGAGAGAGTCAATCTCCGATTGCACCATACCCAACCCCATCGCCTCCGTTTTCCCTACATTTAATTTAAGACCTGAGATATTACTAAATTCGGTTATAGTTGACATAAGAGCTGGGATCGATTGAAGGGGCTTGGTCAAGGTGCATAATATATCATCAGCAAAAAGAGAGCATTTAAAGTGCTGGTGGCCCACTGGAATCCCAAATATGCCTGCATGAGATCTAATCGCCTGTGCAAGAGGTTCCATGGCAAGCGCGAACAGCAATGGTGAGAGTGGGCACCCCTGCCTAGTCCCTCTTTGAATTTGGATATTTGCCCTGTGCTCTCCTGGCAGCTTCAAGTTGGCTGTTGGGGAGTTATAGTAGCTCCTTAGTAAGTTAATAGAGCGTCCCCTAAATCCAAACTTGTCAAGTATTTTGTATAAATACGGCAATTCAACCGTATCAAAAGCCTTTTCAATGTCCAGAGCTAGAAGACACATTGGGGTATGAGATTTATGTGCTATATACTGAGAATTTAAGACCCTCCTGACATTGTCCCCTGCTTCTCTAAAAGGGATAAACCCCGCCTGATCCTTATGAATTAAGTCTGGTAAACATTTAGATATACGGTTAGCCATAATTTTGGCTAAGATCTTGACATCTCCATTAATCAGCGAGATAGGACGATAGTTTTTAGTCTCCAGATTATCCCTACCCTCTTTAGGAAACACGACTATGTCAGCATGATTTAGTTCAGGGGGCATAGATATACCCATTCAATATGGCATTGAAGAGCAGCGTTAAATAGGGGGTAAGCAGGTGTTAAAAAAATTTGTAGTATAGGTTTGTGAGGCCATCCGGCCCTGGGGATTTACCTAATTTAAGACCTTGCATAGTAGATCTAACCTCCTCGTGAGAAACCTCCGCATTCAAGTCAGCCAGATGGTGATCTAATAACACGGGAAGGTCCTGAGTGCTAAGAAATGAGTGTATGTCTGCCTCACTGCATTGAGACTGGGAGGAGTAAATTTGTTGATAAAAATTTTGAAATGCCTTTTGAATGTCATTAGGGCTATATGAGATGTGGCCATCAGCCATCCTAATCTGAGTGGTTCTATGTTGTGAAAATGTATTGCTAAGCCTTCTAGCCAGAAGAGAGTCTGGCTTATTTGCCTTCCAATAATAAAGATGTTTTGTCCTTCTCATCGCCTGCTCAGTACGATGTGACAGTATGCCATCTAGCTCTAACCTGGTTTTATCAATTAGCTTACGTCCCGTAGGAGAGGGATTTTGTTGGTTTGATCTATCCAGTCTCTTTAATGTCGCCGTTAGGTCTGCCTCCTTCTACCTAAGAACTTTTCTCTGGGAGGAGGCCAGCTTAATACAGGTTCCCCTGATATAGGCCTTATGGGTGACCCAAAGCCAGCCGGCTCCGGTCTCAGGGGAGACATTAGTCTCAAAAAAGACCCCTAAGTCTTTGGCTTTTGTTTCCCTGCTACTTGGGTTGGATAACAGGGACTCATTCATTCTCTAAGTATAGGGGAATCGTAAATTAGGGTCCAAGTCCACCTCAATAAGTACCAGGGAGTGATCCAACCAGGGACAGGGGACAATTTCAGATTTTAAGATCGAGTCAAATAAAGACGAACTAGTAAGGAAAGTGTCGATCCGAGAATAAGTCAAATGGGTTGGAGAAAAAAATGTATATTCTCTATCCCCTGGGTGAAGCCCCCTCCGGGCATCAACCAACCCCAATCTGTTAAGTAGAAGCTTAATCCTTTTTATTTTGTTGGAAAATCTACAACTAGCAGGGGTCCTTGACCTGTCTAAAGTCGGATCTAGAGTAAGATTTAGATCCCCCCCAATTATCAATCTTCCCAGGTCTTGAGACTCAATTCTCTTCAATAAGGAGATCAGAACCGCGTAGGGAGAGATTGTAGGAGAGTACAGGGAGACTAGTGTAGTTCTAACCCCCCCAATCATGCCAGTCACCATAACATAGTTACCCTCCCCATCTATCTTTGTGTTCTCTACCTGGAAAGGGAAGTTTTTATGTAGCAAAATTGCACACCCCGCTCTCTTAGTGGGGAGAGTAGCCAGGAAATAAGTGGGATATTCCTTGTGCAAGAATGTAGGCTTGTTGTCCTGAGAGAAGTGAGTTTCCTGCATGAAGATGATTGCTTGTTTGTGTTTTTTATAAAATGTGAAGGCTTTCCTCCTCTTAAAGGGGGAGTTAAATCCCTTCACGTTATGGGTTAGCAGAGTATACTTAGAGGTAGCCATTACAAATTACGAGTAAGACCCTAGCTGTGTGTGTCATTACCTGATAGCTGGTGCCATACAAAACAAGGCGGTAGGGAGCCCGGAAAGCCAACCTCTGCCAAGGGAGCCAGTTAGCAGCTGCCAGGGGTGTCGTCCTGCCATTAAACAGAGATTTAAATGCAGAAGAGAAGAGGGTTAGCTTTAGGCCATTAAGGTAAAAACATTTAAATAAGCAGATAAACAGTGTCAAGTTTACAGTTAGCAGTTTTCTAAGGCTATAACTACGAAGTTGTTGAACTAAAAACATGAAATAACAATCACTTTTTACTAGTACTCCTCCTACAAGATTCTAAGCAAGGAGAAGAATTCATCCACTTAAGGTGGGAACACAGTCCAGCAGGCTGTACAATCAATAATAAACTTATATCCTAAACTACACAACCTTCTGAATTAAGGCTTAAGGCAAAAATAGGTTAACATCTAACATTCTATTTGGCATCACAAATTTTGTTATGAAATTCTGCTCCAGGTAGAATCTAATCTGGACGTGAGCTCGCCCTTGGGTCAGCCATTTGACTAGCATCCCCTGTGCAGGCCTTGTGTCCAGCACCTTGACCCCTTGCACTGTCCATAGTAAGTTTCATTCCCCCCTGAGGAGAGACTTGTTTACTGTGGACTTGGGCTGCCACCAGCGTCCATTGTCTCATAGGGATAGGCGGTTGAGATTGCTCTTGTCGCGTTTCCTGCATTTCCCCAGAGTAAAGCTGTAAGCGATGTAGCACCGACAAGCAGTCCTCCAGTGTACTCGTAGTGTAAGTCGTGCCCTTAAAATTGAAGGAGAGGGCAAATGGAAAGTTCCATCGGTACTGAATTTTGTGGTGAAGCAAAATTGTAAGAGCCGGTTTCATTAGCCTCCTTTTGTTAAGGGTGTCAGGATACAGGTCGGCATAGATCTGCAAAGGGGAGTTGTCCGGGCCCTTAACAGCGTGCAGCTTCCTTGTAGCCGAGAGTAAAGTGTCTCTAGCTTGCTGCCTCAGAAATCTGACAATGACATCTTTCGGGGCATCCGGACTCCTCATGCCTCCTAAAGCTCTATGAGCTCGCTCAATTTCCCACATGCTTTCATCCTGATCAGGAAGAATTGCAGCCACAGTGTCTCATAGGTATTGGGTTAGATCTTGTATGGCTCTTGGTATGCCGCGGATGCGTATGTTGTGGCGGCGAGAGCGGTTTTCCAGGTCCTCTATCTTATCTGCGAGTTCAGAAACCTGGTAAGTGTTTTGAGCTATCGATGTCCTGCCCTTTTCCTGAGCCTCCGCCAATTGGTCTGTCATATCTTCCAAAAGTTGGATACGCTGACCCAATTCCCTCAGATCCTGTCTCAGGGGATCAATCGCCTTAGCCAAGAGTTTTTCAATCGTAGCCACAGCCTTGGCTGATAGATCTTGTTGCTGGTGGGATCCCTTGGGCCGCCCTTCCTGATCCGAATCTTCGGAGCGTTCAGAAAGAGAGTCTGCCAGGGGTGGGCGCTGAGTCGCTCTTGGCAAAAAATGATCTTGTATACCCTTGGCCGGGGTGGCCCGTTTGGGTTTCGGCATCTTGGCCGTGAGGTTAAATGTGTCAGCAAGATTCACACTGTTAAATCAATAGAGAGGATGCAAAGAGCCAATGCGGTGAATGCTGGGCCTGACCAACTACTGCCTCCGCTAGGGAAGGTATGCCAGTTCCATAGATGTAGTTAAGATGTCTGCTAGAAGCATTGCTGAACTATGTCCCCATTTAGCTCTCAGCCCATGGTAGGGGCGTGCCCCTAAGTTAGGATCAGTAGTTGTCAGGAATTCCTCAAGCAATCTCTATATAACGATGAGAGTCAGAGTTGCCAAGAAGTTCCAGGGATACTGTAATAGCTTATAGGAGCCAGCTTGATGATCGTAGCTTCTCAAGTGCTGATTGGAGTAAGGCAAAACAATGTTGAACCCTGCATGCAACATGCGCCGGCTTGTATACCAGCTCTGCTCCCAATGACAGCGCCGTGTTCACCTGCCTGTTGTTCACAGATAGCCAAAGTCTTGCTGTAGGATTCCAAGTGGCCACCAGGCGGCAGTGCAGTTATAGATATGCAAACAGTTCAACACAGTCCTTGTAGCTGCTATATTGCCAGAATGCACTTATAAAATAATCTCACAAGCACTTATGAATTCAACAATCCTCTGTATTCACTTGGATATATGTAAAGATAGAATTCAGCAATATACCAATTAACTCTTGCACAATCCACTTGCACAGTCCACTCAAGGGGGCAGGGTGGTAGGATAGCAGGTTATCAGGATAGCAGGGTAGCAGGGTAGCAGGGTAGGGAGGGAGCACTTGCCTTTATGCCCCTGTGCTGGATCTGTTGTGGCTTCTCTCTCCCCTCCTGGGTAAGAAGGGGCACAGCAGTGTGATGATTGCAGGGGCGTCTGCTGTTAGGAGGCTAGATTGCCCTCCCTATACAGGTTACAGGGCTGCCACGGGTATTAAAAGGGCCAGCGCCCCAAGATGGCGGCTCCGCCAGCTTTTTGCCGCTCCTGTGCTTGCTTCCCCCTCTGTCCCCCCGCTCCTACCTTCCACCAGGTCTCCCCAGCCGAGCACTGGGCCTCCAGGCCGCTCCAGGCACCTGGGGACCAATAGAATGTCCCGGTCCCCTCCGGACCGCGGGGGGCAGCTCCCGCCGCCTCGCCCCGTCACTCCACCTCCTCCGGCAGCCCTCTTGCTGCTTCGGTCGAAGTAGTGCTGGAACAGGCTGCCAGGACCCTCCTGCTCCTCCTTGGCCCGAGTGCTCCGGATCGGGTGATCGCAGCGTTGCGGCAGCCTCCCCGGCCCTTGTAGGCCCGAAGCCTCGTGGCTCCCGGGTTCGTGCCCGAACCCCCGCTTACAAGTTATCAAACTGCTCCCCTATGAGAGCAGATGTGGTATAAGACCCATATGGGTCGATTGGGGCACTATTTCGCCCAAAAAACAGGCGAATTAGGAGTTCTTTCTGGCAGAGCTCCTGCGTGGCACCACTGCACAGTATGGCCGATAGCCACGCCCCCGAGGTATGGCATTTTTAGCTACGTCGTCCTAGCTTGATTAGTGGCCAAAAAGTACAAAGTAGTAGATAAGTATATAACTGGATTTTTAAACCCCGGAATGCTTGCTGAGTTCATTGGTAGTCTATGGCGGTCAAAGCTAAATGGAGTGCAATAGATTGAAAGGGGCACGATACAACATGGCTCAGCATGCATGCGGTGCGTTTACGGTATAATAAGGCTCGTATTCCTGGTGAACATTATAGTATGGCAAAGCTTGGCATGCGAGTGGTAAGTTATGGTATGATAAGGCTTGATATGTGAGCGGTATGTGATGGTATGATATGGCTCTGCATGCAAGGGGAAGATATTGATATGGTATGGTACTGAGTTTAAGGGTTGCGTTTATGGAATGGCGTGGTTCGGGATGTATGGGGTACTTTATGGTATGGCTCAGCATATAAAGGGGAACGTACTGGTAAGGCAAAGCTTGGCATGCAATAGATACGTTATGGCATGATATAGCTTGTGTGCTGAAGGGAACATTATGTTGCGGCATGTCTCTGCTTGCAAGGGGAATGTTATGTAATGGTATGCAAGGGGTATGGTAGGGTATGACGTGGCTCGGCATGCGAGGGGTGTGGTATGACGTGGCTGGGCATGCGAGGGGTGTGGTATGACGTGGCTCGGCATGCGAGGGGTGTGGTATGACGTTGCTCGGCATGCGAGGGGTGTGGTATGACGTGGCTCGGCATGCGAGGGGTGTGGTATGACGTGGCTCGGCATGCGAGGGGTGTGGTATGACGTGGCTCGGCATGCGAGGGGTGTGGTATGACGTGGCTCGGCATGCGAGGGGTGTTGTATGACGTGGCTCGGCATCCGAGGGGTGTTGTATGACGTGGCTCGGCATCCGAGGGGTGTTGTATGACGTGGCTCGGCATCCGAGGGGTGTTGTATGACGTGGCTCGGCATCCGAGGGGTGTTGTATGACGTGGCTCGGCATCCGAGGGGTGTTGTATGACCGGGCTCGTCATGCAGGCAAGGCAGATAGGTTTAGTGGCCAAAAAAAGCAAACTACCTGGGAGATAAGCATTTGGACCAGATCACAGGAACAACGTGGCTGCCTGGAGTGGCAGAGCATGAGGTTCCGCCTGGAGCGACAGAGCGTGAGGGACCTCCAGGAGCGACACAGTGTGAGGGACCTCCTGGAGCGACAGAGCGTGAGGGACCTCCTGGAGCGACAGAGCGTGAGGGACCTCCTGGAGCGACAGAGCGTGAGGGACCTCCTGGAGTGACAGAGCGTGAGGGACCTCCTGGAGCGACAGAGCGTGAGGGACCTCCTGGAGCGACAGAGCGTGAAGGACCTCCTGGAGCGACAGAGCGTGAGGGACCTCCTGGAGCGAAAGAGCGTGAGGGACCTCCTGGAGCGAAAGAGCGTGAGGGACCTTCTGGAGCGAAAGAGCGTGAGGGACCTCCTGGAGCGAAATGGCGTGAGGGACCTCCTGGAGCGAAAGAGCGTGAGGGACCTCCTGGAGCTAAAGAGCGTGAGGGGCCACCGGGAGCGAAAGAGCGTGAGGGGCCACCGGGAGCAAAAGAGCGTGAGGGGCCACCGGGAGCTGCAGATTGTGAAGGGCTGCAAGAAGCATGAGGAACCATTGGGAGCAGCGAGTCTGCTGGGAGTAACAGGAGGCCGCCAGGAGCGTCAGAGCGTGAGGGGACTCCGGGAGCAACAGAGCTTGAGGGGCAGACGGGTGTGGCAGAACGCGAGGAACCGTCAGGAGCAAAAAGGCTGTCAGGTGCAACAGGAGGCTGACTGGAGTGGCAGAGCGTGTGGGTCTGCCGGGAGCAGAGCATGAGGAACCCGCCGGGAGCAGCAAGGCTGCCAGAGCAGCAGGAGCCACTGGGAGCAGCAGAGCTTAAGAGGCAACCAGGAGCGGCAGAGTTTGAGGGGCCACTGGGAGCAGCAGTGCGTGAGGGGCCACTGGGAGGAGCAAGAGAAGAAGCGGAGCGTGAGGAGCCACCAGGAACAGCAGAGCAGTGATACCCGCAGAAGGAGCTGGAGGAGCCGCGAGGCCGCCAGGAACAGCAGAAGGAGCAATGAGGCCGCCAGGAGAAGAGAGACCGCCAGGAGCAGCAGGAGGAGCAGTGAAGCCGCCAGGAGCAGTGAGGCCACCAGTAGCAGGAGGAGGAGCGGATTGTGAGGAGCTGCTAGGAGCAGCAGGAGGAGTGTAGCGAGAGGAGCCATCAGGAGCAGCACAGAGTGAGAAGCCACCATGAGCAGCAGAGCACAAGGAGCCACCAGGAGCAGCAGAGCATAAGGAGCCATCAGGAGCAGCAGGAGGAGATGCACGTGAGGAGTCGCCAGGAGCAGTGATGCCGCCAGAAGCAGCGGAGCAGTTAGACCGCCAGGACAAGCAGAGCACTGAGGCTGCTAGGAGGAGCGGAGCAGTGACGCCACCATGAGCAGCAGGAGGAACAGTGAGGCTACCGGAGCAGAGGTAGATCACCGAGAGCAGCAGGAAGAGCTGCGCATGAGGCCACCGGGAGCAGCAGGATGAGCTGCGCATGAGGCCACCGGGAGCGACAGGAAGAGCTGCGTGAGGAGCTGCCAGGAGCAGCAGGAAGAGAGGAGCATGAGGAGCTGCCAGGAGCAGCAGGAGGAGCAGTGAGGCTGCCAGGAGCAACAGGAGGCTGCCAGGAGGAGCCCTGAGGCTGCCAGGAGGAGAGGAGCCTGAGGATCTGCCAGGAGGGGCAGGAAGAGGGGAGTGGGAGGCCGCCAGAAGCAGCAGAAGGAGCGGAGCTGACAAAAGCAGAAGGAGGAGCGGAGCCTGAGGAGCTGCCAGGAGCAGCAGGAGAGGGGAGCATAAGGCCACCAGGAGCAGCAGGAGAGGGGAGCGCGCGGCTGCCAGGAGCAGCATGGCATAAGGAGCTGCTAGGAGCAGCAGGAGGAGTGGAGCGTGAGTAGCCACCAGGAGCAGCTGACAGGAGCAGCAGAGCGTGAGGAGCAGTGAGGCTGCCAGAAGGAACGGAGAGTGAGGATCGGCAGGAGGAGTGGTGCGTGAGGATCTGCCAAGAGCAGCAGAAGAGGGGAGCATGAGGCCACCAGGAGCAGCAGGAGAGGGGAGCATAGCTGCCAGGAGGAACGGCAGGAAGCAACCAAAAAGAATCGGCAGGAGGCAGCAAGGAGGATCAACAGCGAGGCACCCAGGATCTGCAGCGAGGCCGCTGGGAGCAGCAGGAGCGCAGAGCTGCCAGGAGCAGCAGGAGGAGCAGTGAGGCCACCACAGAGCAGCAGGAGGAGAGAAGCAGGAGTAGCCACCAGGAGGAGCAGAGCTTGAGGAGCCGCCAGGAGTAGCAGAGTGTGTGGGGCCGCCAGGAGCAGCAGAGCGTGAGGAGCTGAAAGGAGCAGCAGAGCGTGAGGAGCTGAAAGGAGCAGCAGAGCGTGAGGAGCTGAAAGGAGCAGCAGAGCGTGAGGAGCTGACAGGAGCAGCAGAGCGTGAGGAGCTGACAGGAGCAGCAGGAGGAGCAGAGCGTGAGGAGCAGCGAGTCTGCCAGGTGGAACAGCAGGGTACAGCCAGGAGCAGCGGTGAGGCTGCCAGGAGCAGCCATGAGGCTCCAAGGAGTGAAAGGAGGAGCAGAGGAAGAGCAGCAGTGAGGCTGCCAAGAGCAGCGGGAGGAGCAGTGAGGCTGACAGAAACAGCAGGAGAGTGGAGCGTGAGGCTGCCAGGAGCAGTAGGAGAGTGGAGCGTGAGGCTGCCTGGAGCAGTAGGATAAGTGGACAGCAGGAGGAGCAGTGAGGCTGCCAGGAGCGACATGTGGAGCGGAGCATGAGGAGCTGCCAGAAACAGCAGGAGGAGCAGTGAGGCTGCCAGGAGCAGCAGAGCATGAGGAGCTGCCAGAAACAGCAGGAGGAGCAGTGAGGCTGCCAGGGGCAGCAAAGCATGAAGAGGCTGCCAGGATCAGCAAAGCATGAAGAGGCTGCCAGGATCAGCAAAGCATGAAGAGGTTGCCAGGATCAGCAAAGCATGAAGAGGCTGCCAGGAGCAGCGAAGCATGAAGAGGCTGCCAGGAGCAGCGGAGCATGAAGAGGCTGCCAGGAGCAGCGAAGCATGAAGAGGCTGCCAGGAGCAGCGAAGCATGAAGAGGCTGCCAGGAGCAGCGAAGCATGAAGAGGCTGCCAGGAGCAGCGAAGCATGAAGAGGCTGCCAGGAGCAGCGAGGTCAGGAAGAGGCTGCCAGGAGCGGCAGGAAGAGGCTGCCAGGAGCGGCAGGAAGAGGCTGCCAGGAGCGGCAGGAGGAGGTTGCCAGGAGGAGCAGGAGGAGGTTGCCAGGAGCAGCAGTGAGGCCGACAGGGGGCCAGCAGGAGGAGCAGTGAGGCCGCCGGGGGCAGCAGGAGTAGCAGTGAGCAGTGAGGTTGCCGGGAGCAGCAGGAGGAGAGGGGCTGCCATGAGGCTTCCGGGAGCAGCAGAAGGAGTGAGGCTGCCATGAGGCTGCTGGGAACAGCAGAAGGAGTGAGGCTGCCATGAGGCTGCTGGGAACAGCAGGAGGAGTGATGCTGCTATGTGCAGCACTGGTGTGGAGTGTAAGCAACAGAGTGGAAGAGTATAGGCAAGGATGGGGCTGGGGATGAAGTCCTAGAGACAGGAGAACAGACAGGGGAGTTGGGACAGGTCTCACCAGGAGGCAGATGCAGCATGAACAGCACAGAGGCCCAGCATGATTGTAGATTGACACCAGCTGGGGGGTAGATTAGGGTAGAAGGTATTTATAGGGTGAGGGGGAGTCCCAGCCCCTCCCACAACTCCAGGTTACTTTTTAACCTTTTAATTATCCAGGAGATGCTTTAATTCCCTTTTTATTCAAAAAATATATCCAACCCCTTTTTAAAGTTATCTATTGAATGTGCGGTCACCACCTCCTTTGGTAGAGAATTATACAGTTCCCCTTACTGTGAAGTACCATTTTCTTTCTTTAAGGTGGAATCTTTTTTCTTCTAACCTCAAGGGATGTCCTCTTGTCAGTTGAAAACCTCTTGGCACAAAAAGTACACTTGACAAATCCCTATATTGACCCTGGATTTATTTAATCATATCCCCTCTTAAGCGCCTTTTTTCTATTAGTCTATTCCCCTTATTAGTCGTGTTGCCCTTGCCCTTCTCTGTGCTATTTCAAGCTCTAAAATGTCCTTTTAATTAAGTGGTGCCCAAAATTGTACTCCATATTCCAAATGAGGGTGTACTAGGGATTTGTATAGTGGCAGAATTATATTTGCTTCCTTTGCTTCTATACCCTTCTTAATACATGCTAATATTTTCCTTGCCTTTGCAGATGCTGCTTGGCATTGCGCACTAGGTGGTTGTCCACAAGTACTCCCCAATCCCTTTTGTATATTTGATATCCCTTGAATTGCTCCATTAAGATTATAAATTGCTTGGCTATTTTTCCTTCCCAAATGCATAACTTTACATGTATTTGTATTAAATATCATGTGACATTTCGTTGCCCATTCCACTAATTTATGCAAATTCCTTTGGAGGGAAAGTACATCATTTTCTGATTTATTACCTTGCACAACTTAGTGTCATCAGCAAAAATTGAGACAATACTTTCCAGTCCTACTTCTAAGTCATTAATAAATATGTTAAAAAGGAGAGGACCTAATACTGAACACTGAGGAACCCCACTTACCACATTATTCCAATCGGAGTATGTTCCATTTACAACAACCCTTTGCTTCCTGTCTTTTTGCCAGCTCTCAGTCTATGAGCAGATATTTACTGCAATTGCTGTATCCCTTAGTTTGCACAATAGTCTTCCTTGTGACACTGTATCAAAATTCTTTACAAAATCCAAAAAGACTGCATCCACTGAGTGGCCATGATCCAAGTTCCTACTAACCTCCTTATAGAAACGAATTACATTTGTTTGACATGACCTATCCCTCATAAATCTGTGTTGACTCCTACTTATAATCCTATTTAAATAGACATAGGGCCTCATTCAATTCCAAGGCCGCATCTCGTGGTATATAGGCTGTATGTCTGCGGGCCTGCTGTAAGCTTGCAGTCTGCTACAAATCCCTTATTAACCCTTCTAAAAGCTTCTCAACTATAGATGTGAAGCTTACAGGTCTATAATTCCCCGGATTTCCTCTTGCTCCCTTCATAAATAAAGGTATCACATCTACCAATGTGACCCTGGGATGAGCGAATTTTTAAAAATTTGATATAATGGTTTGGCTATTACAGAACTTAGTACCCTCTGTCCCCTTGGATGTATTCCAACAGTATCTGGGGCAGTCTATTGGTGTAGATGATGCTATATTATAATATGTAGACTAGGGGATGAATAAGTAACCAAACAATATGCTGTAAGATCAAAAATATGCTCTAACATTAATATGCACAAATATACTTTTTCATATCCTTTCTATGAATGAAACTTAAAACTACAAATGTAATGAATATATGCCAGTTCAATAAAAAACGCATTAGCTAATTATTGCCCACAGTATTTATCCTCTGTATTCATATCAGCAGGTGAAGTAAAATGAAGCATGCCCCATTCCAGTATTAAGCTATGTTCATGTTAATGCCCCGTTTTCAGAATAAACATTCACAAATCATTTCAGAAGACTATACAGTAGTGTTGGGCATCTTAGTCCTATGAGGGCTGCCAACAGTTCAGGATTTCAGTAGCAGAAGCAGCCTAAACAAAGTGTTGGCATTTAAGAGATATTTATGCTGAATATGTGTACCTTACTCAATATGTCTGCCTAATAAAAGGCACACAGGTAGACTCTTTCATTTCTGAAATCTTGGAAAAAAGATAATAGACAAGCAGTTTAATACATTTTATATAATTTTGTGAAAGGTGGTTTCTGATATCCTGACCAGGAGGAGACTTTGCACGCAGCGAGAAAGCAGCTACAACTGCCAGTGCTTTTATTGTATCTAAGGGGAGGGTTGTTTACAAAGTCAGACCCACCTGAGAAAGCAGCAGAAAGAGGCTAAATAAGCAAAATGGAACTTGACAGTAAAGAAAAAAATGCTCATAAAAAAAAAATTAATATAGAAATAGAACTATATATATGTTGTTTTTAATGATTTATTTATTCACTTTATAAATACATTTGTCCATGATCACATTTAATTATTCAAAAGAACAACACTTTCTCTTCAAAATTGAGAAACCATATAGATGTTTTTTACAAAATGGTGTACAGTGTGCCTTCTTAAAATGAAAAGACAGACTTTGTGAATACATAATACAATGTTGTACCCTGTGCATGGATTTTATCACCAAGTGTAGAAACACCACATTAAATGTGTTAGTTTTATACCAAACATTGAAAAATCTAGTGATGCCTAAATGCCTTGCTTTAATGTTTGTGGACTTGAATATACATTTTAGCACTTATATCAGCAATATTTTGAAAAAGCCAAATTCCTATTTTTGTTATTTCTGTCATACTCTGGAATTTATTTTGGCTCCACTTGTCTCTTGTATGTAAAGTTACAAAAGCCATGTTGCACTTAAGAAATGAAAACCAACAGTGTTTTATTGCCTAAGCACTTAAAACAAAAGTAGAATGTATTTATTATTTGCAATTAAAAGGTAATGCCTTGAACTTAACCAGCAGTGTAAGAAAACAGTTGTAGCCATTACATTTTCTTTTACAAGTTTATACATTTCTTAAAAAAGAAGAACTGTATATGTATATGATAATATATAAGTTTCTATCTATCTATCTATCTATCTATCTATCTATCTATCTATCTATCTATCTATCTATTGCTTGTATTTATATTAATTTATTAATCTATATCTATCTCAATAAATATCAATATATCTTAATAGATAGGCACCATGTCTATCCCCCTCTCTTCTAGCATGAGTTGCCAACTGCCTCTCAAGCATTTCCTCATGGATGTCCAGCCACCCACCAACTCAACAAAATTGAGCTCCTTATCTTCCCACCCTTTATTACAGCTTCCTCTCCTCAAATATCTCTCACTTTTGACAATGCCACAGCACTCCCACCTTCCAGGCCCATTGTCTTGTGGTTCTACTCGATCTTGTCCTCCCTTTCATTCCTCACATACACAGTAACTATCTTACACAAGACACAACAAAAAGAATCCTATGAGTAATCCATTCTCTCATCATATCCCTCCTTGACTACTGCAACTTGCTCATTGCTGGCCTCCTGATCACCCCTCTGTCCCCATTACAATCCATAATGAACCCCTCCGCTAGACTCATCTACCATACTCAAAGCTCAGTGTCTGCAGCACCTCTCTGTCAGTCACTCCACTGGCTTCCTGTAGTCTCCAGAATAAAATATAAAATCATAAAATATAAAGCCCTCAACAACAGTGCACCCCCTTATGTATCTGCTTATGTCTCAAAATATTCCCTCACCCTCCCTCTTGTCACGTCCTCTCACTCCCACCTTGAGGACTTTTCTTGTGCTGTATATTCTCTTTGGAACTTCTTGTCTCACTTCACTAGGCTACTATACTGCCTCAAAAACTTCCAAAACTCACTAAAATGCATATGCCTATCAGCCTTAATACGCACATCTACACACTCTACAGACCTAGGCAATGTGCGGTCCCCGGGCCCAATCCGGCCCTTTGGCTGTCCCTGTCCGGCCCCCTACAGTGGCCTACAGTGGGATACAAATGTGTGTCCTGGACAAAAAAACACTGCCAATTATAAAAGGGGGCAATTTGTGAGCAGCAGTGTTGTGACTAACTGGGATGGACAGCATTCTGTAGATATTGCTCCTGGTACTGAGAAAATAAAATAAAATAAAGCTATAAAATGAATACTGAGCAGAATTAAGTTCAGTCTATGGTTCGGCCCTCCACAACATTCTGAGTTTCTCATGTGGCCCCTTTTGGAAATTAATTGCTCACCCCTGCTCCAGCATAATATCACTAACAAGAACAAGCCAGAGTTCAACACAAAACTACTTCCACTTCCTTTAGTCTTTTGCCTTACCCACTGCCATCTTGCATCTATCAACCTCCTCTATCATACCCTAACCCTTTAGGTTGTAAGTTTGCACGTTTTCAGTCTTGTAAGGTGCTTTGGGAAAGCACTATATGTTTGATTTTAAGCTCCAACACAGGGCCCTCAATTATTTTGCAATGTGTTAATATTCATTTCCTCCAACTCCTTCCTTGATCCCTTCCAGTCTGGTTCCGGCCCCAACACTCCACAGAGACAGCTCTCACATTAGCTACTAATGACCTGCTCACCGCCAAATCAAAGGGTCATTTCTCTATCTTAATTCTCCTGGATCTCTCTGCTGCCTTTGACACAGTTGATTATCCTCTTCTTATGCAAATTCTCCACTCTCTTGGCATCCCTGACACTGCTCTCTCTTGGTTCACATCTTATCTAGAAAATCGAACATTTAGTGTCTCCTTCTCTGGCGCCTCTTCATCTCCTCACCCTCTAACCTCCTTTCCTCCATCTATACCTCCTCTCTTTGTGCCCGTATACAATCTTTTGGATTTCAGTATCATTTATATGCTGATGACACCCAAATCTACATCTCTGCACCCGAACTATCCCCTTCTCTGCTAGCTCATGTTGCCAATTGCCTCTCGAGCATATTCTCATGGATGTTTGCCCGTCAACTCAAATTCAACATGTCTAAGACAGAGCTCCTTATCTTTATACCCTCTTCCTCAGCTCCCACTCCTCACTTACACTTATCTCTCACTGTTGACAATGCCATCATCACTCCCACCTCCCAGGTCGTCTGTCTTGGGGTCCTACTGGACCTTTCCCTCTCTTTCATTCCTCACATTCAATCACTCACAAAATCCTGTCACTTTCACCTAAAAATCATATTCAAAATACTCCACTACCTTACACAATTCTTATTCACTCTCTCATCATATCCCGCCTCGATTACTGCAATTCTCTCCTTGCTGGCCTTTCTATTACCCATCTGTCTCCACTCCAATCCATTTTGAATGCATCCGCTAGATTCATCTACCATACTAAACAATCAGTGTCTGCCGCACCACTTCACTGGCTTCCCTAAGCCTCTAGAATACAATTCAAAATCATGACCCTAACATATAAAGCCCTCGACAATAGTGCACTGTCCTACATTTCTGCTTTCATCCCAAAATACACTCCCACCCGCCCTCGTCGCTGTGCTAATGACCTTCTTCTCTCCTCTCTTATCACGTCCTCTCACTCCCGTCTTCAAGACTTTTCTTGTGCTGCCCCTATTCTTTGGAACTCCTTACCTCGCTCTACCACACTATCTTCCTGCCTCATATCCTTCAAAATCTCTTTAAAAACACCTTTATTCAAAAAAGCCTATCATCTATAGCCTCTTCATTCACTATGCATCTATCACTCTCCTGTACCTCACCCACACCCTTTAGAATGTAAGTTTGTGAGTTTCAATCTTGTGAGGTGCTTTAGGGAGAGGATAATAATAAATAAATATTGTTTTCCACTGGTACTTAATTCTTTTATAGCACTATAATTTTTTGCTATCTGTAGTGTAGTGAGGACCCCCCGGGCCTCACCGACCCCAGCCCATGCTTCCAGGGACCATCATAGTCCCCCTTGGGCCACTCAGCTACATACAGACTCCTCCATGCCCCAGAGTGGAATGAACCGCAGAGGTTTGCAGTTGCGATCGCAATCGCGATAGCGCATATGCACTCTCATACATTCAGGCAGGGTTAAGGGGGAAGAATTGAAGAATTATGGAGGGGGGATATGATCAGTCTGGTAGAATATGTAGAAAGTGACATATATACCTGGGTGTGTGCTCAGATATCCTATATATGTGTATATAAATGGATTGATATGTATATAATGTGTATGTGTGTGTGAGAGTGTATGTATGTATATATATATATATATATATATATATATATATAAATATCGTATATACTCGAGTATAAGCCGACCCGAGTATAAGCCAAGGCACCTATTTTACCATGAAATACTGGGAAAACTTAGTGACTCGAGTATAAGCCAAGGGTGGGAAATGTGCTGCCCACTGTGTCCCTCATGTGCCCTCTGTGTCCCGCTCTTGTGTGCCCTCTGTGCCCTTTTCTTGTGTCCACCCTCTCTCTCCCCTGTGTCTCCTCTCCCCTCTCCCTCCCCTGTGTCTCTCATCCACTCTCCCTCCCCTGTGTCTCTTCCCCTCCTCTCCCTCCCCTGTGTCTCTTCCCCCACTCCCTTCCCTGTGTTTCTTCCCCGCTCTCCCTTAGCTGTGTCTCTTTCCCTCCCCCTCCCTTATCACCCTCCTCATCCTCCCTCCTCAACCCCCCTCCTCAACCCCCCTCCTCAACCTCCCTCCTCAACCCCCTTCCTCATTCTCTTAGAAAAAAAAATATGAGATAGGAAAAATACGAAGTTAACTGCTGAACCGCGCAAAGCAAAAAACACTAAAAACACACACAATACAAAAAAATATACAACAAAAACATCATACACGAGGCTACACGACCCAAAACATCGTCAACCACGTAAGACTTTCACACAGGAATGTACGAGGTACAAAATACACTATTACAAATGACGGAAAATGCTTGCGAGACGCGCAACACATAGACAAACAACGCCAGTTCACAACACTAATTTGCAACTAATAACCTTACGAATCTAAAATGGAGCTTTACACAACTAAACCAATGGTTTGCCCTTGCGCACTCTGCCTATTTCTAATGCACAGTTGGAACATTCATTACACTTTCTCCTCAGGGCAGCAACACTCCAACTGTTCATTGTATGCTGCAGGAAAATCAAAACAGATTGTTAGCTCTTCAGGCTATTGATTTCTGGATATATTAATTACAAATAGGTAATAGGTTACAAATACACATATATATGATATATGAGAAAACACCCATATACAGTGTATTGCAAAAGTATTCACCCCCTTGACTTTTTACCTATTTTGTTACATTACAGCCTTAAGTTCATTTTTTTGTTAATCTTAATCTTATGTGATGGATCAGAACACAATAGTCTAAGTTAGTGAAGTGAAATTTGAAAAATATATACATAAAACTATTGTTTAGAAATAGAAAACAGAAAATTGGCATGTGCGTATGTATTCACCCCCTTTGTTATGAAGCCCATAAAAAGCTCTGGTGCAACCAATTACCTTCAGAAGTCACATAATTAGTGAAATGATGTCCACCTGTGTGCAATCTACGTGTCACGTGATCTGTCATTACATATACACACCTTTTTTGAAAGGCCCCAGACGCTGCAACACCTAAGCAAGAGGCACCTCTAACCAAACAATGACATGAAGACCGAGGAACTCTCCAAACAAGTAAGGGACAATGTTGTTGAGAAGAACAAGTCAGGGTTAGGTTATAAAAAAATATCCAAATCTTTGATGGTCCCCAGGAGCACCATCAAATCTATCATAACCAACTGAAAAGAACATGGCACAACAGTAAACCTGCCAAGAGAAGACACCAAAACTCACGGACCGGGCAAGAAGGGCATTAATCAGAGAGGCAGCACCTAAGGTAACCCTGGAGGAGCTGCAGAGTTCCACAGCAGAGACTGGAGTATCTGTACATAGGATGACAATAAGCCGTACGCTCCATAGGGTTGGGCTTAATGGCAGAGTGGCCAGAAGAAAGCCATTACTTTCAGAGAAAAACAAAATGGCACGTTTTAAATTTGCGAAAAGACATGTGGGAGATTCCCAAAATGTATGGTGGAAGGTGCTCTGGTCTGATGAGACTAAAATTTTACTTTTTGTCCATCAAAGAAAACGCAATGTCTGGTGCAAACCGAACACATCACATCACCCAAGAACACCATCCCCACAGTGAAACACGGTGGTGGCGGCATCATGCTGTGTGGATGTTTTTTACCAGCCGGGACTGGGAAACTGGTCAGAGTTGAGGGAAAGATGGATGGTGCTAAATACAGGGATATTCATGAGCAAAACCTGTACCACTCTGTGCAGGATTTGAATCTAGGACGGAGGTTCACCTTCCAGCAGGTCAATGACCCCAAATGCACTGCTAAAGCAACACTTGAGTGGTTTAAGGGGACCTCAATCCAATAGAAAATCTGTGGTCAGATTTAGCGTTTGCTATTCACAATGACAAACCATCCAACCTGAAGGAGCTGGAGCAGTTTTGCAGTGAGGAATGGACTGAAATCGCAGTGGTAAGACGTGGCAAGCTCATAGAGACTTATCCAAAGAGACTTGGAGCTGTGATTGCAGCCAAAGGTGGCTCTACAAAGTATTGACTTTAGGGGGGTGAATAGTTATGCACATTGGCTTTTTCAGTTAATTTGCCCAGTTGTTTGCTTCAAAATAAAAAAAATAAAACAAAAACATCTTCAAAGTGGTGGCATGTTCTGTAAATTAAATTATGCAAATCCTCAAACAATCCATGTTAATTCCTGGCTGTGAGGCAACAAAACACAAAAAATGCCAAGGGGGGTGTATACTTTTGCCAAGGGGGGTGTATACTTTTATATATATATATATATATATATATATATATAGAAAGTAAATAGTACAACTTTCTGAAATATTTGTTCTTTAAACAAATACAAAAAAGTAGGAGCTGTTAAATCTGTATTATTATTATTATTTTTATTTATATCGTGCCAACATATTCTGTAGCGCTGTGCAGAGGTTGAGTTCATGGCACAAAACAAACTTAACACCGTTTAAAGAATGGAGGGCCCTGTTTTGAGCATAAAATCAAATGTACATAGAGCTTGTTTCCAAGGCACTGACACAAGATTGAAAACTTGAAAACTTACAATCTAAGGCCCTCATTCAATTGCAATTTGGCCAATTGAATAGGGGTCTAAATAAGCACATAACACATTTTTTAAAAATAAGTTTTTAGTTAGTAAACATCTATCGAAAAGCAAGGTTTTCACTAACTAAAAACTTCTTTAAAAAAATATGCTATGTGCTTATTCAGAGCCCTATTCGATTGGCCAAATCGCAATTGAATGAGGGCCTAAGGGTTTAGGTGTGATACAAGAGGGTGACAAATGCAAGATGGCAATGTGAAAACAAGTTGTTTAGTCAAGTGGAGGTGTATGTGTGTTGTACTGTAGATTGTGGGTGTAAGTGTTATTAAGCTGTGGAGTGTGCAATTATGCATGTGAAGGTTGAAGGTGATTCAATTTTTTAAACAGGAGTGTTTTTAGTAATTTTTTTAAGGTTTTCAGGCAGGAAGATAATCTAATGAAGCGGGACATGGAGTTCCAAATAGTAGGGGCAGCATGAGAAAAGTCTTGAAGACGGGAGTGAGAGGAGGTGATGAGAGAGGAGGAAAGAAGAAGGTCTTTAGCAAAATAAAGGGGGCGGCTTCATTTGTTGTTGAGGGCTTTATATGTTAGGGTCATGTTTTTAAATTTGATTCGGGAAGCTATGGGAAGCCAGTGATTGACAGAGAGGAGCTGCAGACACTGATCGTTTGGTATGGAAGATGAGTCTAGCGGAGGCGTTTATTATGTATTGGAGGGGAGACAGACGAGAGATGGTAGGCCAGCAAGGAGTGAATTGCAGTAGTCAAGTCGAGATATGATGAGAGAGTGTATCAGAATTTTAGCTGTGTCCTATGTAAGATAATGATGAATTTTGGAGATGTTTTTTAGATGAAACTGACAAGATTTTGTTACTGATTGGATGTGAGGAATAAAAGAGAGGGCAGGATCCAGTAGAACCCCAAGTTTGGGTTGACATTCAGACATCCAGGAGGATATGCTAGAGAGGCAGTTGGAGACTTGAGCTAAAAGAGAGGGGGATAGATCATGTGCAGAGAGGTAGATTTGAGTATCATCTGCATAGAGATGATACTGAAATCCAAAGGATTTTATAAGGGTGCCAAGGGAGGAGGTGTAGATGGAGAAGAGGAGGGAGAACTAGGACAGAACCTTGGGGAATGCCAACAGACAGAGGAAGAGGTGAAGAAGAGGTTCTAGAAAGGAGACACTCAATGTACGATCTTTAAGATAGGATGTGAACCATGAAAGAGCTGTGTCCTAGATGCCAAAAGAGCAGAGAGTTTGTATTAGAAGAGGGTGGTCAACTTTATCGAAGGCAGCAGAGAGATCCAGGAGAATTAAAATAGAGAAGTGACCCTTTGATATGGCAGTTAGCAAGTCATTGGTGACTTTTGTGAGGGCTGTTTCTGTAGAGTGTTGGACCCAGAAACCAGATTGGAAGGGGTCAAGAAGGGAATTGGAGGAAATAAATTGGATAAGGCTATTGTAAACAAGCCGCTCAAGCAGTTTAGAAGCCAATGGAAGTAGTGAGATAGGTTGATAGTTGGAGGCGGAAGCTGGATCAGATGAGGGCTTCTTGAGAATGGGTGTAATTGTGGCATGTTTAAAAGAGGATGAAAACTTGCCAGTGTTTAGGGAGAGGTTGAGAGCTGGGATAAGTGTGGTGTATAGGGGAGGGATTAGCTGTGATGGAATAGGATCATGTGGACATGTTGTAAGGTGAGAGGTTGATAGTAAAGTAGATACTTCATCCTCGGTTACAGGGTGAAAGGAGTCCATAGTAGAAGAGGGACTGTGGAAGGGTAAGGGTTGGGTGTTGTTGGTTTGTGGAGAGAATGGTGGGATAGGGCCAAGCTGGGAGGAGTGCTAATTTCGGATGGGTTCAATTTTATTTTTAAAATGGCTGGCAAAGTCAGCAGTGAGAGAGGAAGGGGCAGGAGGTTGGGTGGGCAAAGGAGGGTATTGAATGTAGCAAATAAATGTTGAGGGTTGGAGGACAGGTTTGATATTAGTGATGAGAAGTAGTGTTGTTTGGCAAGAATGAGGGCAGAGAAGTAGGATCGCAAGGTAAACTTGTAGTGGAGAAAGTCTGCTGAAGTGCAAGATTTCCTCCATAGTCGTTTTGCAGTTCTTGAGCATCTCTGTAAATAGCGTATTTGTGTAGTGTGCAATGGTTGTGGATGAGAGCAAGGGCGTATGCTTGTGATTATGGGGGTAAGCTAGTCAAAGGTGGAGGTTAGAGTAGTGTTGTACTGTGAAGTGGCAACGTCAGGGCAGGCAAGGGTGGTGAGGGAGCTGAGAAGGAGTCTTAGTACATTTGAAAAATGTTGTGGGTTGAGTGCTTGCAGGTTTCTGTGGGTTCTGGTAGCAGGAATTGATGAGGTGAGGTTGGAAGTTAACACGTGGTGGTCAGATAGGGGAAGTGGGGAGATGTCAAGGTTGGAGATAGTGCAGAGATTAGTGAAAATAAGGTCAATGGAGTGTCCACCACTGTGAGCTGCTGAATCTGGGCATTGTGAGAGGCCAAGGGAAGAGGTAAGCGCAAGTCATTTTGCAGTTGTTGGTGAGGTGGGTGTGTCAGTGGCTATGTTGAAATCACCAAGAATGAGTGAAGGTATATTGGAATTTGTATTAAAATTGCAAAATACTATATCACTATCTATATTGGAGGAGTTGACCATGATATAAAATAAGACTTTGACAGTAATTCCTTTTTGTTTTTAAACATCTTCAAAAGCACTGCCAATGATGTCTGTTTGTATATTACCTACTGATCCAAATATCAAGTTTTCAGCCAATAAAAAATTATTAAGACATATTCTCCCTGTGTAAACTTCCATCATGAATGATCATAATCACATCAATCTGAATTTTTTTTTTAGGAAATATTTTTTTAGTTATGTGACTCATTTGGCAAATTACCTCCCTTTAAAGTAGGAAAAAAAATGTTCTAAAGAGACTATAGTGTAATTAGTTTTAATAAAAGCGAGCAGAAAAAAATGAACTGCTGTTAAAACATTATAGGCTGTGTATGATTGATTGTACATTGAATGCAGAGTCGTGTTTGACTTGGCATCCAGTCTTTACAATAGTCCAGGTATTAAAGTGAGAATGAAGTTGGAAATCTCATTACAAGCAATGGTGCCAACAAGTAGTTTATTTTACAAATTGCTTTTACATTTCCCTTGATGTCCTGATCTCATTATTGTGAACAACTCCAGTGTTTTCTAATTTGCAAAAAAGTGATGCATTTAGAGGAATAGAAAACATATTAAACACAATCTTGATAAGTACAATTTACAAAGATTTACAAAAATATCCTCAAAAGTATTTTTTTAATAAAGTTGTTCTCAAATCTTGTTTTAAATGGCAAGAGTTTATTCATTGTAACAGAGAATATATCTGTCTTATATGCAATTCAATGTATAAAAACAAAATACTGAGATTCTACAATCACTGCCACCCTACCATATGTTAAATGTCTCCAAATGACCTGTAATGCTCTCTTGTTTCCAATTCCCCTGCTGCTGCTGCCTCATTTTTAACTAAAGTTTGTTCCAGTGAAATTGCAAGTACTTTACTGCACCCTCCATAGGAACAAGTATCACGCAAGACACAGGTACCCAAACGAGCACTTGGTTCCATACCGTCCTCCTCACTGCCACACACTGATAAAACACAAACCATAGATAATCATCAACTGACCTAATTATAATTTTACGCTAGCTCACAGTTGATCACCCTATATGACAGAGCACACTATGACATTTGTCCACTGCACCACATCTACAACATACTGAACCACAGAAACATGACACTCTATATGCTGCTGTTTCTGGGTTTTTTGTATACTATAAAATGCTTTGAATCAAAGTGATATGTAAGTATAATATTTAAAATACTGTACATACAAAAACATTTATCACTATGAAAAATATGGTGAATAAAACTATTGTAATGCAGAGAATTCTGAAACACCTATACATAAGTACAAGTATAATAGCCATGGGCTCCGTTCCATGCCTCAGAGTTTCTCGTTTAGTTTACCCTTAAAACACTACCTAGTTATTACAAAACTAAAAAAAAAAAAAAGCCATACCAGAATGCATGCTAAATGGTGTAAGAATTTTGAATCTACATGTAGCTCTCCCATTAAAATTTTCCCCAAGCCCATCAGATTCTAAAATCCGAGAGATGCATGTTACCCTCTGAGTGCTTGTAAGTCATGAGACTGTCCAAAAATCTCTGAGTGTGACGCAAAATAATGCCTCTGAGAAGATTGTAGATGAGTCAAATATGAGTCTTGATTTATCATATCCGACATAATTAAGAGGTTAACAACATCCCCCATGAGCACCCAACACCCACTAAATAAAAGAAGGTGACATAGGGGGTTATAGGGATATAGATAGATGGGGATGCCTGGGCATAGCAGTGGAAATGTGGAATTCCCAGTTTCCATACAGAGCATAGTGCTGGGGGAGTCCCCGGGGTTCCCCCTGCTCATAGAGGGTATTGGGGGAATCCCAGGGCTCATAGGGAGTAGTGGGTTATAGGAAGAGGGGTCATAAACCCTCTGCATTAGTTTTTATTAATATTCATCTCCTTAACTGCAATGGGAGTTGTGTGTATATACATAGATAGGGGGAAAGGGAAGTTGATAGGGCTAGTGTAGTGAGGGTACCACTGTGTAGCATTGCTATGGAGACTAATGAGCTTCAGACTTAGAATCTCCTGGTCTCATGTGAGCAGGCTGCATGCACAATATGTTGGACTGAGAGCAATGTGAGGACAACCTAGATGGGTGTCAACTTTGTTGAGGGGAAGTTTTAGAAGAGAAGCAATGGAATCACTCCCTCATAACCGAATAAAAAGTGCCCACCCAAATAAACAATAATAATAATAATAGTAATAATGGCGCACAAATTAACCAGAGTATTTTTCTGATTTCTACATTCTGATTTGTTAGTGTAAGATTCAGCAATGCAGTGCAAAAGTAAAACATTTAAAAAAAACTTGCAGGACCCTGACACACTAATGAGTTCCTGTTATTTGGCGAAGGCAAAAAACATTTGGTAATGATTAAAAACTTCCAGGTTAAGTGCATTTGAGTTAAATGACTCTTTAATGTATTTAGAATAGAAGTACAGACAACCAACAACATTTATTCCCAGTACCTTATCAATCTGAGAGTAAGCATTTGCTATGTGGGGGATATGAGCTCCATCCATAACCATGTTTACAGAGAGAAAACTGCAATAAAGTACAGGTATGTATATTTTAATCCAATATAATAAATAGTAAATAATTTACCTCTTAGTTATATAGACACATCCCATTGATTCTCAGCAAACCCTTGTACAGTAGAAGTCAAAACATACCTGTTCCTCAGACACTAGCCTGACATTGTTGTGATCACTGCCATATGATATCACATCCAATTCTGAATTCGGAGCTGATGATGGAAATTACATATTAAACCTAGCTCAATCAAACGTGGGGTTGCATGTACCATTAAGTGTTAGCTGATGTAAATAAAACAATACTTATGCAAGTACTATAAACAAGCTATTGATTTTTAAGTGGAAGAGAAACTCTAGCACAATTCCTATCTCCCAAAAATCGTAAACAAACATAAGATCACTCATTTAAAAAAAAAAAAAGGATTTTTTTTAAAAAGAAATGAGGGGTCTTAATAGGGGGTCTTAATAACATGTAGCTCCTCTTACCTGTGAGTGATCCCATCTCATACTAGCTGTCAATAGATATAGGCAAGCACCTGAAAGCATTAGGATATAGTGTATTTTGAACAGTGGGACTATTTTAACGGTGCCCAATATCCTACCTATCATTTAAAATTGCCAAGTGTTTTTTCTTTCAACTGAAGAGAGCAAGTAGCAATAACTAGGCAGCTACCGCTAAACCTAGACTATGATCTCACCTCTCATAAATTACAGGTATATGAGTAATCCCATTTTAAAGGATAAATAAATAAGGATATTCAAGCCAAGATTGGTAGATGCCTTGGCAAAACAGTTCAATGACTTACAGCCCCATTAAATTCGAAGCCCGTAGCGGCATCGGCACACCAGAAAATGCTGCAGGCTTGAAGTTTGGCTGCATTGCAGAGCTATTAAATTGAACCATGTCGCGGAGCTACGGGCCGGAGACGCAAACTTGTAAACCATTCTGCGCACATTGGATGTGTGACCGTCAACATAATCAATTAGTCAAACCCATAGTTAAGGGTTTAGATGGAGCCAATGGCAAATGAGATTGTCATTATTACGTCACTGAAAAATGGAGGTAAGATTTCAAAGCCTTACGGCTTTCAATTACGAGTTTCGATCGGACCCGCATTCCAGAAACAATGCTATATTAATAAATCAGTAAATATGATATTCAAGTCCATGCGAGTTCCATTTTATGAATTAACACATTGATTGCCAGGATCGATATAACACAGAAATTAAACAGAAAATAATGTATTTAATATTGCAGATTTGCGAGTTTGAGAATGTTGTGCTATTCATTTTAATACCTAACATCACTTTCCTTGTTATTATACGTACAGTATTGTGTGTTTATTGATATTTGCAGTGCTACAGATGGCTTTTTGGCTCCATTTGTGGGTTATAGGGTTGAACGCCAGTGGATTTGTTGCAATTTAATAGAGAAATTGGAATGTAGCAGTTACGGGCTTGAGAGAACAAAGGATTTGCGAGTTCAGATTTCCACGTCCAGTATCCTTTTTTCGCCCTTACCCTGCAGATCGTGAGCGACTTGCTTTATGGGGCAAATTAAATAGCAGCAAGTCTACACATTCAAGGAGTTTAACAGGACTGTAAATGTGGTAGAGTTTAATCTCATTAAACATATTATATTTTGATTCATTATTATTTGTATTATTATCTTTTATTTGTAACACATCAACATATTCTGTAGCACTATACAGGTGTTAAGTACGTAGCAAAAACAATATTAACACATTGCAAAAGAATGAGGTCCTGTCCTTGAGCTTAAAACTTTAAACTTACTGAGTGTTTGTTCCCAGAGCACCTTACAAGACTGAAAACGTGCAAACTTACAATCTAAATTATTAATTTTTAATATGCTTCAATATATTGTAGTATTCTGCTTTTGTGTCTTGACTTACACCCCTGAATAAATCATTTAATATTCTAGTTTGCTGTAGGTCTGTAGAAAGTCAAAATACCAACAGCCTCAATAAATTTGGGCTACGGTATAGTTAGGGTCAATAGGGTATAGTTATGGTTAATGGGTTAATGGGGTAAAGTTAGGCTTAGTAGTGTAGTGTAGTGCTTAGTCTTAGTGTCATGAGGGTCCTGGACGACCCTCATGGCACTTATAGTGTTAATATAGGGGTTTAGGGGTTATATAGAGCCCTATTGGACTGATGAGGTTGATTATAGTGAGGGTCTATATAGATCCCCAATAGTACATATACCCCCACGGCAGGGGTTAATTTTTTATTTAGCACTGGTCCTTTAAGGACTTTTAAGGTCCTTTCAGGACCCGCAAGGTGGGAATTCCATTATGAAATGCAGCAGGGGTCCCGCTGCAAGGCTTAATATAGGGTCCAGATGGGCTTTCATTAGCCATGCTGGCAATCTATATTGCCATTGGCTATGTCTAACCCGTTACTACGGGTTTGACTAATTGATCCTGTTCACGGCCGCACATCCAATGTGCTCGCAGCCCCTTCCAATTTAATAAACCCTGTAACACAGGGGGATTTCAAGTCCGTAGCCATTGCAGGCCTCACATTGTATTCCTGTCTGCTTTAAAAAAATGTGTTGTGGAGTTATATTTTTTTCCTGAGATAACCAATTATTATGTCAGTGTAATGAAGTTCAATTTTGTTGCCTTGTCTCCACCACTGGAATCTCACTGGTGTTTACAGAAACAAATATTTATTTAGCTCACCTGCTATTTCTTTGTAACTGATCAGCCTACGTATCTCATATTTTAAGGTTTAAGTATTTTCTTTAGTCTAGTGCCTTTCAAATATACGGTATATGTTAAAAATAATCTTATTTGTATTTTTTCACTCACCTTTAATTTCTATTTTAGCTAATATGATTATTTTTGTAAGACTTGCAATATTAACTTGTACGCATGTAAAGTGGTCTCAGATTTATCTTATTTTAAATCATTATTAAGCAACTAGGGTTTTGAGATACTTCTTTTACCTTCATTTGCACATGGTATGTGCTCATATGAATGCATATTATTAATGTCTTAAAGGATATATACTTAATGATTATATTTTTACCTACCAGTGCTTTGTCCAGGTCCACACACTGAGCTGATTTCCTTCAAAATTATCCCTTTGTTACAAACAGTGCAAAAGTATAAGCTGTAAGATAACATATCAATTTATGGTAGTGACCATTTAATTTTATGCTTATTTTGCATAAGGTTGATTATATTTTATTTTTGAGAATTTTGAAATCAACAATAATTTACTGGCATGGATTGCTGCTCAACATTTCCAGGATAAGAAACAATGCAGTGCAATGCACCTTTTTGAAGTTTGAATTAACAGAGGTGTATTGTAACAAACAATTCTAGCCCCAAGATATTTGACTGGTTTGTTCTAATGTGTGGACAGATAATTCTCTATGGATATTAAATGAAAGACACCCTGAACTATAGGGCAGGGCCTGACCTTCTGCAGCTGGGCTTTGTATAATAATGACAGCTCTATATTGCAGCATGTTACACAGAGGCAGCATCACATCCCAGGAATAGTAATGGTCACTGCTCATTAAAGGACATCTGGTTTTCCTCACTGTCATGCTTCAGTACATTTGCATACTGTAGAAGCCAGAATTTGCTTCCTTAATTATTTGGACAGTGCTTAAGGCTAGAACTGGTTCAGAAAGGATTTATTTTTTTTATTAACCATTTATACTTTTCTAGGATTTTTTTGTTCAGAGCACAGGTGTTCGGGGAATTAGTTAGGAAGGAAATTTAATAGCACTTCATTAACCTACTGCATACTTTAGAAATAAGGAATGTTATATACACTGATACACAATGTGCGCATAGTTATATAAGAATAAAAAAAACTTGGTGGAAAGAAACATATTTCTTCAGTACTAAAATGCAAAGTCCAAACTAACTTTGAACTTGAAAACAGGCTTCAAGTAACTGCCTTAGCTTTTTTTTATTAATTTACTTAGCTATTCAAATCCCTGCTATCCACATTTTACACAGTTTACTAGCAACTTGTTAAGCTATGTCTTGTCAGTAAAATACAAGTGGCAACATTACTCAAAATGCACAATATAAGAAAATTACTATGCTCTTACCCCACTGTCATCAAAATATAAGACCTATGAAAATTTCACAGGGATTCCCTCCACCTATGTGGTCAAGGCCGTATCTAGCTTTTTGGAGCCCTTAGGCAGTGAAGTGGAGGAGCCCTTCCACGGACCAATTTTTGCCTTTTCTGTACGTGTAAGTTCCCTTTCCTGTTGTAACTGTCTTGTTCTAGGTGATTACCCCCTAGTAGTAAGTCTATGAACTGCAACATTTTGTTTTTGTTTTTTTTAAGCCAGGAACCATTTTTTTAAGAAGTGGCGCCCCTCACAGTGAAGCACCTATGGGAGGCTGCCTAGTTGGTCTAATGGTCAATCAGGCTATGCACATGGGGAAGGGAATACCTGGGGATTCCCTTCCTTGCTGACAACCGATCACAAGTACACTGTTGAGACCCCCATGGCACATAAACCCATGTCATGTAGGTCCTAAAGGATCCTCAGGGGGACCTAAATGTTATTCCCTAACATGGGGGTCCCTTACAGACCCCAGTGGCATAGGGGTTAACTATGACAAACCAGCCATGGAGGTCCTTGCAGAACCTCCATGGCATATAAGAACTCATATATATGCAAGGACATCCATGTCACATATCCTAACAATATATGTCATTGATATCCTGGAAGGGCCATCATGCCCCCTAAGATTAAACCCCTATGCCATTTAGTGTCCTAGAAGGACCTTCATGTCATTAAACATTAACCCCTATCCATGGTAATACTGTAAAAATATACATTTTAATAATGTTCAAATGATAAATTATTTGTTACTACCAAGAGTTTTCATTTATACAATATTTGGACCCTCTGCTGTGTTATTTTAACTAGAACAAGACAAACATTATTGCACTGCAGCATAAACAGAGAATAGGTTAAATAGTTAAATAGTTTAGAATAAAGCCTTTCTAATATTAGTGGCAACAGTTTTAAACACCACAAGATCATGGGCTTTCTTTATATGAATAATCCATAGATCCTTGGGCTCTTTCTGTTCCCAGAACGTACAGCTTTAAACCCTAGTATAGCTGTTCTAACTTAAGGTTAAAGGTCCCAGTCGCTTTGATTTCTCAATAACTCTTCCTCCTCCAATCCCTTGATCTAGAGATATGAGAACAGCAAGAATGAACAGTGAAAATGTTGGATGCAGAATCTCTTTGTACAGTGGTTACCAAGAGAGGGCAACACTAAGGAACTGTTTCACATGCTTGCTATATTGTAAGTCCAACTTTTTTGATCTCTATCTCTACAGCCCACATATGATAGTATACTGTGAAGGAAACAATGCAGTTTTGTTGGAGCCTTTGTTCACTTAAGATCATACAGCCTGATGAAGATGTTAAATAAATAATTATCTTCAGGAGCACGTGTCAATCAAGTTTTTGACCCCTGAGGCCCTCCTTGCGGGTAGTCGTAAACAATTGCCCAATAGAGTACGGTAAGTTTAAATTAATTTGAATACTCAGTGTATAGTTAATTAGGAAGAGTGTAATAAAATTGAATTCGGCTGTGAAAATATTAATGTGAAAGAAAAATGTCCCAGACTAGTACTGAAGCTCTGTTGGTTCGATTCTGTGAACCGCCTCCAGGATTGCTCCCTTACACCGACTGACTAGAGCCGTCTACAGAACCCAATACTTTAGGATGTCAGAGATTACATCTCCTTGATAGCAGGGCTATTACATTTGAACACATTTTAAACAAAAATAGATTGCCATCAAAAACAGCACGGACATATCTACTCAACAACTTTTCTTTGTTGAATGATCACTTCCCATACAGTTAAAAATCAGCAAAACACTCTCATACACCCAGAGGTAACACAGCCAATCAGGAGACCACATGTAACTGCATTTGGCACTAGCTGGGGCTGGGCTGGTGTCTGAGAGTATAATTATATGGACATGTGGGCACTTCCCTCCCCTAGACCCACAGAACATACATTAAATAATGGTCTCAAAGTTTTCACTGACATATTGTATTCACACCATAATAAACCAACTTGGAAAACATATGAAAACATACGAGTGGATGAATTTTTCAAGTAGCTGGTATAAGGCAGAAATACAATTTAGAAGATAGAGTACAAAATACCGAATGCATGAGTAATATATACAAATGCCTTTACTTTGGGAAATAAACATTTCAGAACTTATTGAAGTAATGAGAAAAGATAATATGAATAATGTTGTTATTAAGTATAGCTACTTCAGTTTGTATCTAACTTAAGTAAAGATTATGAGGAAAGTGCTTAATATTCTTTCTTTATGTAAATCTAATGAAGGGATATTGGGTAATCTAGCAACGAAAATAGCCACAGATTTTTGAGAGGGGCATAGACAGTACTTCTTGATAAGGAGAGGAAATAGTCATGCTGAGTATAGAATATATACATGAGATGGTGTTGAGTGAAGTAATAATTATGGGAGCCTTCAGTCCTCCCAAGGTGGACAGGCAACAGTAAGAACCTCCTTAGGGCATTTCTTAAACAAATCATAAGGAAAACAACTTTGAAGGACTCAAACATAGACTTTAAGCTAACAAATGCAGTCATGGTTTTAAATTTCACTCCTGGGAAGAATTTAAGGTCTTGCAATCATTAATCAATTTGGTTTAATATATGGGAGTGAAAAATCCATAAGCAAAGACATCCGGTATTGGTGAATACAGAATATATCTCAGCTGTTAGACAAGCTGAAAATAGAAAAAGTAAAACAAATGATAACATGGATCAAACACATATAAATTAAAGTGACATTGTAGAGATAAACAAGACATACTCTTAGAGTACAAGTTGCATCTCACATAATGAAAGCCCCATTAGCCCAATTATATAAACGTATTCATTATTATTAATTTTTAATTTCCCTCTGCATCTAGGCAGTAATAATTTATATTTTTTGTTCGATTTTTTTCCAAGATAACAGAATATTCTTAACAATATAGGTTCCTTTGTCTATATAACACGAGGGATAGTTCTGGATGTATATTAAAGCCCTTAATTCTTCATTCTTAACAGTTGCTTTTTCTATTTAATACCACAGATAATTATCTGAAGGATATAGCCATTTTAAATCATGCATCAACATAACTGCATCCTGGTACTGTCTTAATAGGGGATATGAAAATCCACCTTGAGTAAAGCGACGCGCCATGATTTCTCTCTTTAATCTGGTATATTTTTTCAAATGAATGAATTTGTCAATGCTACTCTATATTTTTGTAACCCACTCTGATGAGTGACGATGGTGCTCAGAGGAGCAAAAGTACACGAGAGGAGAGGCTCGCAATGAGCGCCAAAGGTCCTCAAAGTACAAAAAGCTTACATTGTGTGTCAAACAGCATTCCAATGGCTTCAAATGTTATTGCCCCGTCATTTTTGACGGGCAGGTCGCTAGTCTTTAAATAAACAACAAAAGAAAAATGGTGCCACTAGATTTTATAGTAGAATATTCTCCCCCTATCCTGCTCTTCCGTTCTCTTTTCTCTCTCCATTCTCTATCTTTCCTTATTCTTTCTCCACTCTCCTCTCTATCCTTCATCTTTCCTCTCACCTCTTTATTATCTATTATTATTATTATTATTATCTTTATTTATATCGCGCCAACATATTCCGTAGCGCTGTACAGGGGTTGAGTACATAGCAGAAAACAAATTAAACACCTTATAAAGAATGGAGGGCCCTGTTTTTGAGCATAAAATCAAATGTACATAGAGCTTGTTTCCAAGGCCTGACACACGATTGAAAACTCGCAAACTTACAATCTAAGGGTTTAGGTGTGATACAAGAGGGTGACAAATACAATTGAAAGCAATTGGTTCAGTGGAGGGGTCTGTGTGTTGTACTGTAGATTGTGGGTGTGAGTGTTATTAAGCTGTGGAATGTTCAGTTGTACATGTTAAGGCTGAAGATGATATGATTTTTTAAACAGGTGTGTTTTTAATAATTTCTTAAAGGTTTTGAGGCAGGAAGATAATCTAATGGAGCGGGGCAAGGAGTTCCAAATGGATGGGGAAGCACGAGAAAAGTCTTGAAGACGGGAGTGAGAGGAGGGGATGAGAGAGGAGGAAAGAAGAAGATCGATAGCAGAACGAAGGGGCCGGTTGGGAGAGTATTTTGAAACAAGAGCAGAGATATAAGGGGGTGCACTGTTGTTGAGGGCTTTATGTGTTAGGGTCATGATTTTAAATTTGATTCGGGAAGCTATGGGAAGCCAGTGGAGTGATTGACAGAGAGGGGCTGAAGACACTGATCGTTTGGTATTGAAGATGAGTCTAGCAGAGGCGTTCATTATGGATTGGAGGGGAGACAGACGAGAGATGGGGAGGCCAGCAAGGAGGGAATTGCAGTAGTCGAGTCGAGATATGATGAGAGAGTGTATTAGAATTTTAGCTGTGTCTTCTGTAAGATAATGACGAATTTTGGAGATGTTTTTTAGGTGAAACTGACATGATTTTGTTATTGCTTGGATGTGAGGAATAAAAGAGAGGGCGGGATCCAGTAGAACCCCAAGACAACGGGCCTGGGAGGTAGGGGCGATGATGGTGTTGTCAACAGTGAGAGATATTTGAGGTGTGGAAGATGTAGTAGATGGTGGAAAGATTAGAAGTTCAGTTTTAGACATGTTGAGTTTGAGTTGACGGGTGGACATCCAGGAGGATATGCTAGAGAGGCAGTTGGAAACTTGAGCTAAAATAGAGGGGGATAGATCAGGTGCAGAGAGGTAGATTTGAGTATCATCTGCATAGAGATGATACTGAAATCCAAAGGATTTTATAAGGGTGCCAAGGGAGGAGGTGTAGATGGAGAAGAGGAGGGGGCCTAGGACAGAACCTTGGGGAACGCCAACAGACAGAGGGAGAGGTGAAGAAGAGGTGCCAGAGAAGGAGACACTAAATGTACGATCTTTAAGATAGGATGTGAACCATGAAAGAGCTGTGTCCTGGATGCCAAAAGAGCGGAGAGTTTGGATTAGAAGAGGGTGGTCAACTGTATCGAAGGCAGCAGAGAGATCCAGGAGAATTAGAATAGAGTAGTGACCCTTTGATTTGGCGGTTAGCAAGTCATTAGTGACTTTTGTAAGGGCTGTTTCTGTAGAGTGTTGGGACCGGAAGCCAGATTGGAAGGGGTCAAGTAGGGAATTGGAGGAAATAAATTGAGTGAGGCGATTGTAAACAAGCCGCTCAAGGAGTTTAGACGCAAGGGGAAGTAGTGAGATAGGGCGATAGTTGGAGGCAGAAGCTGGGTCAGAAGAGGGCTTCTTGAGAATGGGTGTAACTGTGGCATGTTTTAAGGAGGATGGAAACTTGCCAGTGTTTAGGGAGAGGTTGAATAGATGTGTGAGAGCTGGGATAAGTGTGGTGGATAGGGGAGGGATTAGCTGTGATGGAATAGGATCATGAGGACTTGTGGTAAGGTGAGAGGTTGATAGTAAAGTAGATACTTCATCCTCGGTTACAGGGTCAAAGGAGTCCATAGTGGAGGTGGGATTGGGGAAGGGTAAGGGCTGGGTGTTGTCGGTTTGGGGAGAGGGTGGTGGGGTAGGGCCAAGCTGGGAGGACAGCTCATTTCGGATGGTATCGATTTTATTTTTAAAATGGCTGGCAAAGTCATCAGCAGTGAGAGAGGAAGGGGCAGGAGGCGGGGGTGGGCAGAGGAGGGTGTTAAATGTAGTAAATAAACGTCTAGGGTTGGAGGACAGGTTTGATATTAGTGATGAGAAGTAGTGTTTTTTGGCAAGATTGAGGGCAGACAAGTAGGAGCGCAAGGTAAACTTGTAGTCGAGAAAGTCTGCTGAAGTGCGAGATTTTCTCCCTCTCTCATCCTATTTGTCTTTATTGTATTGTCTGACTGTATTGTAAAATAAAAAATAAACAGAATTTACAGAAAAGTGGGGCACATGATTCTGTACCATGCGAAACACTGAACGCCCACACTGCAGATCTTTGTGGTCCATGCTGACCCCTTTAGAACTTCTGTTTTTGGAACATCAACTGGCCAAAGTTACAAAGGAGTTAGCATGGACCACAAATAACCTCAGTGTGTAGTGCAAGTAGCTTGTGAGTGCTCCACCTGTGGAGATGCTTTGAATTCTCTTTATTTTTTTTGCACTATGAGAGATATTTTGTGTTATTCTGTGTCAGGTATGACATTTCAATAAACGTTTTAGAAGAACTGAAATTCTACAGTTACGTAAACAGACATATGGTGGTTAAATATATCAGTTGTTATTATTTTTATCATAAAGCCATAAATGGGTTTTGAATAGGGTGGGGTTGCTTACTGTGAACAGTGAATTGTGTCTTATGATTATTACTATTTCCTTTATTGTTATTTATTTATATTTTAGTGTTCTGTAAGCAAATGTCATTACTTTCATCAGCAACTAAGCAACTAGTTATTTTGATATCGATAAGATACATTTTTAGGTCCCCATACAGAGAGATAGCATTTCCAAAAAATGTGAGATTGATAATCTAAAAGGATATTTAAGGGTTTGTAGAGAAGTACTAACTGATAAAAGTTTATAATACTATTTACAAAATAATTTTTGTCTACTGAAATATTTATTAAAATTAGTAAAATGTAAAAGTTGTTATGGTCTTCGCTATTAAAATACGTGTTTATTAAATGTTCTCTGTGTTACTTTAATGATAAATCCAAACAACTATTGGCCCTATTCTATTGCCCAATTGTCATGTTTTTTGGCAATTAATCTGGCGATATTATTAATATCAGTCATATTAAATAATATTAATTTTAAATTTCATATTTTATATATTTGCCAATTTTGAATCATCTGAAGTCTTAATACACAATATATATATATTAGCGACTTGCCCGTCAAAAAATGACGGCAATGAGATGTATATGTTTGGAAAGTTGTTTAGTTATTAATATACGTATATGACACTTGTAAGGTTTTAGTTATAATGAAATAAGTACTATTGTGATATTAAACATGTTTATTTTTGTAAAATGTTCTTTTGTTCAACAATAACTGTTAAAGCATTTTGTATTAAAAGTATTAACATTTGAATGTAAGAAGAGTTGAACTTTAAATTAATCAGTATTGTAAACTTGAGATAATGGTTTTTTAACATGCAAATTCTATCTCAAGAATTGTTAACTTAAATATACATTGAATCCAGTGGAAGGCAAACAGTAAAAACCCTCTTTGAAACATAGCCAATTGTATCAGAGAGGGAAACATTTTTATTCCTTCCTGACCCCATTAACTGGCGATCAGATTACTCCCTGGATTAATGTTTAACATAAAAGACAACATTTACATTGTGACTTAAAACGTGGTTGAGCTCTTAACATGAAGTTTGTAATATGTCTAAGTAAGGAACTTGAAAGTAAATTATTTTAAACTTGAACTTTCTTATCTGTCTAAGTAAGGAACTTGAAAATATTTTTTTCAAACTTGTAACATTAGAAACAGTAACATAGTTAATTAACATTTGAACATAATTTGTGAAAATAATGCAAGGCAAATGTTTTGTGAGGCTAATCATCCATAAACAGTACTTCCATTAATTATGACTGAATTGTTTATTGATTTGTTATTTTTCAATGGTTGACCTTTGTTTGTTGCTGTAGTGATTGTTTTAAATCGCACATATAGTTTGGTGTGTGGAAAAGTGGTTCTCTAAAAAGAGAACGCAAGAACTTAAACTTGTTGCACTCTGTGTAAGCACTGTTCTGTATGTGTTTGACAATGTAATGTAGTTTAACAGGAAAATATTGTTTTTGTAAATGTAATTTTTGTTGCGTAATAATGACCTTTTGAAGGGAACGGACATTTACGTGTATTTGTTTTAAAAACATGGTGGTTATATTGTGTTTTTTTATATTTGTGCATTTGCTTTTGCTTTTAAATTTGTTTTGCATGGCTTTTGTTTGTTTAATGAAAAGTTAAAGTACTTCATAGTAAACAATGTTTTTAGTAAAAATACGTCCATCTTCTAATAAATCACCTTGACTTTCATTCTTTTCAATGTAAACTTTAATAGCCTGTGGATTTTTGCACTGTGATAAGGCAACGTACAATTGGCCATGTGCAAATACTGGTTGTTCTAAGAAAATACCCACAGATTTGAACGTTTGTCCTTGTGATTTGTTAATGGTCATGTCAAATGCCATAATGATGGGAAATTGTCTTCTTTGAAGTATAAAAGGGAGACTACTTTCACTTGGTGCTAAATCTATTCTTGGTATGAAAACTCTCTCTCCTTTATGGGTACCAGTTAAAATTTCAGCATCTATGAAATGGTCCTTTAATTGTTGAACAATTAATCTTGTACCATTGCATAGGCCTTTTTTGGCATTCATATTTCGCAGTAACATGACAATTGCACCTTTCTTTAGCTGCAAAATATGTGGTGGCATTCCAGAGGGAGTTAGTGAGTTTATGAATTCATTGGAAAAGTTTGCCTGACTTTCTTTGTCATCAGCAAGTACAAAATCAGCACTGTGATAATTTCTTTGTGGTGCATTAATTGTTTTTAAGATTTCATTATTGAGGATTAATGCATCCCTTTATTTTTACAAGTTAGGATGACTTGGTTGGCAAGCTCTGAATATTCCTGATTATTTATGCTACTTTCAAATATAGCCGATATAAGATCTTGGTGACAAATCATATGAGGTGGGATGTGCACAGTGTCGTCAGGTAAATTTGCTATTTTTTCTGTTCTGCCTTCTCCTATTTCAATAAGCCAATCATTGAAATCAGTTTGGCCTTCTGATCTCATATTTTGTTGCAGTTGAAGATGGGTAAAATGTTTCCATAGTGTGCTTGACTTTATACAGGTTTCGATAATGTCAGTTCGTTTTCCATGTACAACGACAGGTAATGTTTGTCTAAAATCGCCACCTAACATCAACCACCAAATGGCAAAGAATTACCCATGACTTCACGAAGCAAACGGTCAATACATTGGAGGGCATAGCATGACATCATTGTAGCCTCATCTATTATAATTAATTTACTTTTTTAATTTTTTTTTGCTTGTAATTATGTCATGCTAATATCTGACACAGAGGTTTCTAAAATAGGCACTGGAAGTTTAAACCCCCTATGTACAGTTCTTCCACCTTCTAACAAAAGTGCAGCAATTCCAGTAGTGGCAAACGGCAGTGCTATTTGACCTTGTGCATGTACAAAACTCATTAATAAATTGTATAGATATGTTTTTCCTGATCCACCAGGTCCATCAAGATAGAAATAACGCTCTTCGACCATGTCATCATCTATTGCATTTTTAATGGCATTAAATGCTTGCAATTGTAACGTATTTAAAGTTGCAAGTCTTTGTTCTGTTCTTTATACTTGTAGTTGAATGTCATAGTCTTCAAAGTTTATGTCATCTATAAGGCCTGGATCAGGCAAATTAAAACTTGCACAACTTAATCCATGAGTTAAAAATACTTCTTGGATTTCCATTAACGCTTTTAAGTGTGCAATAGGTTCATTGTATCGTTGCATAAAGTCTTCAGACATATTACTTTTAAATGTGTCCCACAAAGCTAATGCATTTGGAGCATTTGAGAAGATACAAATAAATGCAAATTGTTCTCTCATCTGCCGTGGCATTTGACATAGTGGTGCTTCTTTTAAACATCTTTCCCATTCTGTATCATCAGCTAGTAAGTTTCTATGTCGTGCAGCTAAATGGAAGGATTCATATACTATGTCATTAACAGTTCTTAAGTGTTAAAAACATTGTGTTCCAGGAACATTTAAAAGTAATAGTCGTAAGCACAAACGTTCAAGATCTCTTGGACTGACTGTGTAAATTCTTGGGATTATTTTATTTCCGCTGCTTTATCTAGATCTCTATAATCCATTCACAAAAACATAGTGATATGGAATTTCAATATATAAGAATTGTGTTGCTTCTGAATCTGTGGAATTTAATTCAAACCATGCAGTTAGTGTAGTGTGACGAAGTTTACTTTGGGCCAATGCATTACTGCCACTGCATGGAAATACACTGAATGACTTTGTGGCAAATGTACTGCTAATCTATATACTGCACGTGATCTATCCTGCATTTCAAATTTTAAAAGGCGCCACATAGCTTCTGGTGAACTTACATAGCGAGCATCTACATGAGATGCAAGTTCATCATGTACTAACTCAGTGCTTTCAGGGTTGTCTGCACTTTTTATGACAACAGTAGCTGCATCATAGCCTTTGTAAATATATTTGTAGACATATTTAATGGATTTGATGGAAGTGCAGGCTTCTACATTAATGTGTGCGTTATACTTCATCAGTAAATGTGGATTGTAGGGTACTACATATCTATTGTCCACTTTTTTCCCACGAATAATGGCACTATCTCCTTCTCTTCTTTTATAAAGTGGATAGCCATCACAATTGGCATACGTTTTGTCTCTATAATCTTTTGGAAAATTTTTGAAACATTTATTAGTTTCCATACATGGTGATTGTGGATTAGGCTCGCCACAGGGTCCATGAATCATGCGATGAGTAACAATCGCATATAGTCTACCATATATTTCTGGATCTGGTAGTTCAGCAACAATGACTGCATCCACTTTGTCACTAGTATCTAATTTATCTTTTTCTTGAAGTATTATCAGAAGATATGCATGTGGAAGGCCTCTTTTTTTAAATGCAATGGTATATAAATAAGCAAGACATTTGCCAAATAAGTGACTTATAGTGATGTCACGTATTAATTCATTTAATTTAATTTTAAAAACTCTTGCTACTAAATCTGGTCTATCGGAAGGACTTTGGCCAAGAAGTAAATTTTGTGTAATATCTGGCCATTGGGGATTACATGTAAACGTAATAAATAAATCGGGTTTGCCAAATTTGGTCACAATAGCCATAGCATCATTGTATCTTTCTCTCATATTTCGAGGAGATCCTTGAAAAGAAGATGGTAAAATGATGGCTTTGCCAGCTGTCATGTCTCTGCTTGTAGCCACCTCAGCAACATAGTCCATTAGTCCACAATATTTTTCTACATGTAGTTTATCTTGTTGATATTTTATAAAGTTTAAATTATTGGCCTCAACTTGCAAATAGGAATCAATAATCCATTGTTGTGTTAGTTTTCCACAACATAAAATTGGACTAAATGTATTTCGAATGGCAATTTGAGCTACTTTAAATTCAAGCATGGAAACATTATTTCTGATTCTGGCTTTAGCATTTGGGTAACTGGGAAGTGTTAATTTTGGTTGCCAACCTGCTTCTCCGTGTGGGAATAAAATGGGATATGTCATTGGATCTAAATTTGGACTTGAGATACTGATATTAATGAATGGTTGCTCCTCATTTCTGGGATATATTCTAATGTCTCTTTGAAATTGTGGTTCTCCGTCATTTTGAAACACCATTGCAACCTCATTTGATGTTGGCAAGTTATAACGACGTTTATCAGTATGTCTATCTCTTTTAAGCTCCATATTGAGCTTTGGGATTGGTAATTGATGTCTTTGTGCATGAAGTTGTTGTTCATTTTCTACTTCTGCCAATTTTTTATAAGCTTTAGTGTAGGGGTTATTGGCCATAATGTTATCTAGCTCTATAAATACACTGTGTAAGCATTTTTTATTTTCTTGCAGCTGCATATGTTGGTCAACAGCTTCCATTGTATCAAGGACATATAGTTGAGCAAATTTTCTTTGCTCTCCTTCCTCTGGATGTAAATGTGAAGTCCGATGGTAAATTTGGCCTTGGACTTTAAAACAGTAAGGACCATGTCCTGGTACATTAGCAGCTAATGTTGCCCCCATAGATGCAAAGGATATGGCACTATTGTAGGATCTTATGTTTGTCTTAAAATTTTTGTAGTTTTGAAAAGTAGGTTCAGTCATAATGTTTTGTAAATAGATTGGGAATTGTTTTCTTTCTGGAAGTTTGACCTTGCCTTTTTGACAGCAACTAATAAATTGGCCATATCTGGGTCTCTCCTGTTTAAAATGATAAGCCTCACAAAACTGACATTGAGTATTCATGTCCCCACAATTATGAACCTCTACTGCTAAAGACTTGAGTAAAGGACAATTTGCAAAGCATATATCAGTTTCATTTTCAAATTCATCAGTTGAAATGTCACGTGATGTTTCAGGTACAGGTTCTAAATGCTTTGTTTTTTTGGTGGCTTTTTTTGGTATATGTTTTATTTGTTCAGGTAAATTGTCATGTGATGTTTCAGGAAGAGTTCTAAATGCTTTGTTTTTTTGTGGCTTTTTTTGGTATATCTTTTATTCGTTCAGGTAAAATGTCATCTGATGTTTCAGGAAAAGGTTCTAAATGCTTTGTTTCTTAGTAGCTTTTTTTGGTGTTTCTTTAATTTTTGCAGGTGATAGTCTTTTGCTTGCAATTCTTTTGCGTTCTTTTTCTCGTCAAATTTCCTTCTGCTCTGGTGTCTACTGGTTGGCCCATCTCTGTTGTTCTCTAGCTTGACGTCTTATCTTTTCTTGTTTGGTATCGTTATCAGCCATGTTAATCTGTAAAAGAAAATAATGTATAATTAGTTTAGTTTGAGATGTTAAGTTTGTTTTTTAAATTTTTATTATCAACAGTTTGTTTATATGTGATTGTAGTTCATTGTAACGGTACTTTCTTTGTATTGTTAAATAAGTGTTTTTAATTTTTTTGGTTTTACTTTCTGTCGTAGGTTGTAATTTTCGCCTTAAATGAATAGCACACTCAAGGTAATTACACTATACCTTCTTCTACATGTAGCAGGTGTATAGTGTTAATTGAAATGTATATTTTTTTTGGATTGGTAATTTTAATTTTTTTGTACTTTTGGCTTATAGGCATAGTAGAGTGCAGAAATTAGTCTTTCTAGTTTTTCCTACAGGGGATTGTCGTAATAGTATTTTAATATTTTATTTAAAGGCTTATATGTTGGTGCTGTGAAAAGGTTTCTCTTTTTTTGGGGGGTGTTAGTACTACAGTTGCAAGCAAAAGTATGTGCACCCTTTGGAATGATATGGATTTCTGCACAAATTGGTCAAAAAATGTGATCTGATCTTCATCTAAGTCACAACAATAGACAATCACAGTCTGCTTAAACAAATAACACACAAAGTATTAAATGTTGCCATGTTTTTATTCAACACACCATGTAAACATTCACAGTGCAGGTGGAAAAAGTATATGAACCCTTGGATTTAATAACTGGTTGAACCTCCTTTGGCAGCAATAACTACAACCAAACGTTTCCTGTAGTTGCAGATCAGATGTGCACAACGGTCAGGAGTAATTCTTGACCATTTCTCTTTACAGAACTGTTTCAGTTCAGCAATATTCTTGGGATGTCTGGTGTGAATCACTTTCTTGAGGTCATGCCACAACATCTCAATCGGGTTGAGGTCAGGACTCTGACTGGGCCACTTCAGAAGGCGTATTTTCTTCTGTTTAACCCATTCTGTTGTTGATTTACTTCTATGCTTTGGGTCGTTGTCCTGTTGTAACACCCATCTTCTGTTGAGCTTCAGCTGGTGGACAGATGGCCTTAAGTTATCCTGCAAAATGTCTTCATAAACTTGGGAATTCATTTTTCCTTCAATGATAGCAATCCGTCCAGGCCCTGACGCAGCAAAGCAGCCCCAAAAAATGATGCCCCCACCACCGCACTTCACAGTTGGGATGAGGTTTTGATGTTGGTGTGCTGTGCCTCTTTTTCTCCACACATAGTGTTGTGTGTTTCTTTTAAACAACTCAACTTTAGTTTCATCTGTCCACAGAATATTTTGCCAGTACTGCTGTGGAACATCCAGGTGCTCTTGTGCAAACTGTAAACGTGCAGCAATGTTTTGCTTGGATAGCAGTGGCTTCCTCTGTGGTATCCTCCCATGAAATCCATTCTTATTTAGTGTTTTACATATCGTAGATTCACTAACAGGGATGTTAGCATATGCCAGAGACTTTTGTAAGTCTTTAGCTGACACTCTAGGATTCTTCTTCACCTCATTGAGCAGTCTGCGCTGTGCTCTTGCAGTCATCTTTACAGGACGGCCACTCCTAGGGAGAGTAGCAGCAGTGCTGAACTTTCTCCATTTATAGACAATTTGTATTACCGTGGACTGATGAACAGCAAGGCTTTTGGAGATACTTTTATAACCCTTTCCAGCTTTATGCAAGTCAACAATTCTTAATCGTATGTCTTCTGAGAGCACTTTTGTGTGAGGCATCATTTACATCAGGCAATGCTTCTTATGAAAAGCAAACCCAAAACTGGTGTGTGTTTTTTTATAGGACAGGGCAGCTGTAACCAACACCTCCAATCTCATCTCATTGATTGGACTCCAGTTGGCTGACACCTCACTCCAATTATCTTTTGGAGATGTCATTAGTCAAGGGGTTCCCATACTTTTTTCCACCTGCACTGTGAATGTTTACATGGTGTGTTCAATAACAACATGGTAACATTTAATTATTTGTGTGTTATTAGTTTAAGCAGAGTGTGATTGTCTATTGTTGTGACTTAGATGAAGATCAGATCACATTTTATGACCAATTTTTGCAGAAATCCATATCATTCCAAAGGGTTCACATACTTTTGCTTGCAACTGTAGTTGTTGTAGTATTCTATTTTATGTGTGTGGTTAGGTTTTATGCTTAATATTGTACATTACGACTGTTAATTGAGAATGATAAATGTTATTTAGTCTGTGTTTTGACACTTTTGTGGACTATGCTGTTTTATGTTTTTTTGTGGCTAGATTGAAGTTTGGGTTTAATGTTAAACATTGTTGTCCGTAAAAGACAAATAATAGGTAAATGACAAATGTGTCAGTAATATTTTGGTAAAGCTTATAATTAGTGGTTGTTATTGTTGTTTATTTATTTTTTTCTGTTGACATGGATGCAGAGCAAACATGTTTATTTAGTTTCTTTTTTTTTTACTTGTTATACTGTACCTTGTTTGAAGTGTGATTTCAAGCAAAATCTTTCTTGGTCCGCTGTTGTAAGTCTTCGTCCGATGCTGTTCACGCAGTGTCAGTTGTAAAAGAAAAAGTAAAATGTTATTTGATTTGAATGTATTTGTAATGAATAGCATATTTTATTGTTTTGGTCTATTGTATCTGTTATGGTGATTTTTTCTGCTATGCTGTTTTTTGTGCAACCTTTTAAAAATACTTTAATAGTATTTGTATATTACAGTTATCCTTTTTTTTAGTGTAATTATTAATGTTTTTACTATTTTGGATATGATCTCAATGTTTTTACCATTATCCTGTTTTGTGTCCACCACTTTTGGTATGCTTTTTTAGGCTTCGTTGTAAGGCTTATAGGTTCTTAAACAGTAAAGAAGAATATTAATTTACTTTTCTGTGTGTTTGTGTGATTTTTGGTACAATTCTGTTTTGTGTCCACCATATTTTGCATACTTTATTTGCTTAATTAGTCTTCTTTATGAGTATTCAATGATGTTGGACAGTAAAAATGAATGTTAATTGCCTTTTCTATATCATGTTGTGCTTTTTATTTTTATCCTGTTTTTTGTTCACCACTTTTTGGTTGCTGCATTTGGCTTGTGGGTGATGGTTGGAGGTTCTTCTACAGTAAAGAGAAGGACTACTTTTGTTTTATGTATGTTGCTAATGTTTCAGATGCTATCCTGTTTTGTGGCCACCTCTTTTTTTTTCTGTGAAACTGTCTGTCTTCATAAATTGTGTAGGTGTTTGTGAAGTTTGTTGAACTGTGTCTTGTTCTTTATTCAATTTGTATGTATTTATTTTTTATTTTAGTTTAAATTTTTATATTGGCGGCCATTAAACATATATATACCTTGATTGAAGTGTTGTTCTTGTCCGAATGACAGAGGGTCCCCTCCTGCCAACCTTAATGCGCCAGTCTTCTTGTAGTGTCTGTTTAAAAAATACATTTAAATGGTTAATTGTATATTTGTATTTTTTGATTTTGCAAAGCATGGTCTTTTTCAGCATGTAATGTATTTTTCTATCTTACCTCTTCTTTCTTTTTCAATGTCTTGTGCTTGGTTCCACTAAATGACAACCTTTTCTTTTGTGTCAAAAGACTTTCCTGCTCCATGTATGTACATGTGTAAATTATTTTGTGAGTAAGCTGTGAAAATTTCTTTGTACCTACTGGAGTATACAACTTGAATATCTACGTGTTTTGGGAGTGTCCCAATAGTATGTGGTAGAATTATGTCATGATTATCAGCCCTATTAAATTTCCTGAACATGTAAAACCGCAGCCCGGAAAGGAACCCCCGAAAGACCTGCGGCTATTAAATTGGCCCCCTAAAGCAACCCGTCAACTACTTGCGGCTTAAGGGCGAAAAAAGGCTATGGGACGTGGAACTTTGAACTGCACGCCTGCAGATCCTTTGTTCTCTCAAGCCCGGTACTGCTACGTTCCAATTTCGCTATTAAATTGCAACGAATATCGAAAGACGCCCTGGCGTTCAAGCCCGTAACCCGCAAATGGAGGAAAAACATTACAGACTCCAAATAGAACCCGCAAAGGGTCTGCAGACAACTTTTAAACACTGTAAAATACAATAGAAACACACTAACGGACATTAAAATATGGGGAAAGCATGGAAAGGTATTACAATTACTTGCACAAATTGCACCTATATTGTAATGGTCATGTATATGCCAATATGAAAAGCATATGCCATGGTGTAACATGCATAAAGCAATTAAAGACACACTACCTGATTAAATTGCAACACAAAAACATAAAACTCATGGCATATTAACCCTTTCTCACTCATAGAGGCTCTATTGTGGACCCTGAAATATAAATATAATTGAATATACATTTCACTCATCACATCTACATTTGGGAAAACAAATAGTGTTCATATTTCACAGCCAAATCACATATATCAAGTACCAAGGGAACATTTTATTATTTGTTGTTCAGTCCTTCAGTCGTGTCTGACTCTCTGTGACCCTATGGACTGCAGGACATTTAGCTAGGTCTCTGCTTGTGCTGTTCTATAAGGTTTGCACGCCAAAGATACTGGAGTGGGTTGCCAGTTCCTTCACTAGTGGACTGGTATTTGTCTGACCTCACCTGCCCACTTACACTGGCCCTACATGGTATAGCTCACAGCTTCATTCAGGAACACAAGCCCCTTCGCCACCACCACTTAGCAATCCACACTAATGAGAGGTACCCAAATGGGAATGGTTATACAACTTGGCACATGGCCAGCGGCAATGGCGTGGGTCTTTCCAGGATGGGCGTAGTGCAAATTACACCTGATGAAGATGAGTTGGCTGTTGATCCACGTGCCTCTGCACAGCCTCCGTTTTTTGTTTTTTTTGTGGCCGCTCCTAATTGGTTAGAGTAGATTAGTGTGATGTATGTTCCCCTGGTCCCCTTCAGCATTGCTAAGTGGTGGTGGTGAATGGGCTTGTGTAGTGCTATTAAGCTGTGAGCCATACAATGTAGGGTCACTATAGATGGGCAGGTCATAAAAGAGAGGTCAAATGAATCACAGTCTACTAGAGAAGGAACTGGCAACCCACTCCAGTTTTACTTGTCATATTCCTTTTAGGCCCTCAGGGTAATGTTCATACTCCACAGTATCACTAATTGGACTTGTCATGTATATTAACCCTTTATTATTATTATATATGATATATACAGTAGTATTATATGATATCTAATGCTATTAGGACTATCATTATCATTATTTTATATGTATTGATCAATTGCATGGTAACTAGGGCTCATTAGTTTACAGATATAGTTATGTGACACTAATGTGATGTATGTGGATGTCCCATAACCCTAACCATTGAAAACACAGTGACATGGTTAGAACGGTATAACAAAGCTTTATTTTATACACAGACCACAATAAGAAATGGGTGTGGTGTGGGTGGGTCCTGAGAGAGCAAGAGGCTTGGGGGAAAAAGGTGCAACCTAAAGGGGGTAATGTGATAGACTAGAAAAAGCATGATGCATAACAACTACCAGGGTCACATGTGGTCACTACACCATTGCATCCGGAATCTGATGAATAAAAGGATCATTAGAAATCACTCCATTTAATTGAAGAAACCATTAATGTGCATAGCACTTACAACTTGTCTAGATCTGCTCAATTAAACAAATGATTCCACCTCTGGACCAATCCAGTTTCACACATACAGTGCGGTGACAAAACAAAAATCTGAAAAAAAAGTGGTCACAAAAAATAAGGCAGAGGAAGATAACAAAGACTAATCAACATACATGTACAGTACAGTGCTAAATACTGTAACAATATACCAACTCACCTGATTCCCATCTGCAAGCATTGCTATCTATTAGCTAGGTCTCTGGATAATCAGAAATATAGGAAAATACACATTAATACAGAGAGGACACAAAGAGGACACAAAGGTCAGCAGCCAGATTCACTGTTACTTACATCAGACCCTATGATCTGTTTTCAGACTGATATTGAGGTCAGGTTAACAACAAGCATGCTATCTGATAGCTTTAAGATTGTGGGAGCTAAATGTTAAGGGGGGGCTGTCATTGAATGAATGTCTACCTGAGAGGCACTGGGAAAACCTTACAACTCATACATGGTGGGTGGGGGGGGAGGCAACCCCTCCCAGGAGGCAGCAGCACAACAAGTGGCGGTGGTGGAGGCATGGTGGGTGGAGAGGAGGGGCTGGGCCACAGGTGTTCTGGGGATGCCTCTGGGGTAGAGGAATCGGGGCTGTGGACAAGTCCCATCCTGAGCAGCCCGGCCAGATAGGACTGCGCATGAGCTCTGCATGATTGACGGAGATGCTGGCCTGGATCCCCCGAAGTAAGTCGACCTGCTGCTGCATGAGGGTGAGCATCTTGACTGTGGGGCGTGGCCAGGTGAGGAGGTGGCGGTGATGGAATGGGGAGGGTTTGGGACCCAGGTGGAGCCTGGGGCGGAACTTGCAGTGGTGTGGGTGGGCTCGGTGGGGGTGGTGGCAGCCAGGCCAGCAAACTGCTGAGGGGGGGAAGGAGGTGGTGGCTGGCTTGTCCTGTCAACATATATTTACTTGGAGGGCCCTGGCAAGATTTGCAGTCTTTGAAGGAGGGAAATAGTGGGGTTGAATCCCTGCGGGGTTGCCAGAGTTCCAGATGGTGACCCCACCACCCAAATGACCTCCTCCTCCTCGGAATCAGTGCACTCAGATCCTCTTTCTTCCTCCTCCCCCTGCACCAGTTCCTGCTGGGCTGGGGCTTGCTATTTCACATCCTGCTCTGATGGAGCCAACGCCCCCGCTTCTGGCTCGCTACTGGACCCAAGCCTCCTTGATGCTGAAAGAAAGAAAAGAAAGGTATATGTTATTAGTATGATATATAATACATTGTTATGCCTGCATTCCTAACTATCTGACATCTAGGCTTGAACCGGGATGATACTCATTATACTAATTGCAACTCAGATTAGCTATTTTTTGCTACATATGATCTATTCTTTGGTTCTTGGTCTTGATCGTTCTTGGCTCCTAACTCTATCTTAATTCTGGCTGCATTCTGTAACTGTATAGGCTGCAACGGGCACACAAATAAATAGACTCTATATTGCTTGATTACTGTTTTGTGCCCAGGAATGACAGTGATTTGTCAGCTTCATGGATTTCATGACGCATCCATCTATCCCTTGTTAATTCCATGGAGCTGACATGTCAGTGTCCTTGCTGGTCGTCATATACATGTGTAGTGTGTGTGATGCACATGTGGTGGCATATTGGTGTATGTGTTGTTCTCCTGACATGGAGGCTGGCTCCTGCTGGACCACCGGGCCTGAAGCTCCAGCGGCGGGCAACAGTCACAGAAGGTCCCTGGCCATCCTCTCCCACTTATTATAGGTTACGCTATGGTCTTTGCCCACCTTAGCCATCATCCTCCTCAACTTGGCCCTGATGTCGTCCATCCTGTGCTTGACAGACCTCATATCCCTTGGCGCTGTGCCTACAGCAGTAACCTCAGCCGCTACCTCTATCCAGGCCTGAGCCCTAGGCACTGGCTTAACTTACGTCCCCTCCATCAAGATTCACGGACAACACGAGGAGGACCACATTCTCCTGGTGCAAGTTATTGTGGGCCCTGTGCTTGACCTTAGCCTCTTGCCCTATCGACTGTGGACCCTTGCCTCCCTGACCTGTCCCTGGGGCCTGTCCTCTCTCCAACCTATCACCCCTCCTGGGATCAGGCACCGTCCCCTCTGTACCTCTCCTATGTGTGCCTGATGCTTGGGCCACCCGGCAACCACCGACCTCCGCCTCTGCACTCTCCCCATGCTTCTCCTCCTCCTCCTCCTCCTCCACCTCCTCCCCCACCTCTACTCCTCCTCCCCCTCCTCCTTCAAATTTAATGGGGCTGTATGTCTCCTAAATGTGTATCTGAATGTCTGTCCTCAAAGGAGTGTGTGTTTGTAGGCCTCCCTGTCATCTCCTTATCTGCCATCTCTTCTCTGCCATCTCTGCTGCCATCACTTCTCTGCCATCTCCCTTGTCTTAAATCATCCTATATCTCTACTATTCCTACTCTGCTGTCCATGTTCTCCTCTCTATCTCTCCTGTTCATGTTGTTACCTCAAAGTCACTAACTACCTTGGCAAACACACTAAAATATTTTCCTAGTCACTACAAATTTTTCAATACAATGACTATAGTGACATAGCTGTACCTAGAACGGTTATAAGAAACCTGAGTATGTTTTTAGATAAATATCTGATATTTGAGTTCAAGATATAAAATCATTGTCTCATCATTGAGCCAAACTAAAACTGAGCCAAACTAAACTGAAATTACAAATCTCAAACTTACTCAAACATTTATGTTTACCAACCATTGTTCATTCTGATCTAAGAGCACCTGGGTAAACAGGACAGTTTCACCATCACTAATTGAAACTCATGAGATAATATTAGAATCACTGCTCTAATTCTAAGAATATATATATATATATATATATATATATATATATATATATATATATATATATATATATTTATATATATATATATATATATATATATATATATATGTGTGTGTGTGTGTGTCTATAAATCATGTTAATTAAAAGGATTATATTAAAAGAAATATATCAAATAACGTATGATTAAAATAGTCCTGACAAATCATAAATGTATAGACACTTTATTATCGTTTATTTATAACACACCAACATATTCCGTGGCGCTAAAACTATAAACTCTATTGGTTTTTAGCATAGCTTGAACATTACGAGCCCTAAATAATTAACATTACACAAAATCAATATTTTATTCCACCTTTAGCTCTAGCTCACAAATAAAATCTGAATAAAGTATCAAGTTTCTGTCAAAAATATTATGAATACTAAATTGGACTCGCAAGGACTTTATTAAACACTTATAAAAGCTGTAAAAGCTATTTCACACACACAACTGTACTTTAAAAGCATGGGAAGGCATGGGAACACATTAGAACAATTGAGGAACAGTCTCAAACCCATAAATATGCAATTAAAACCTATTTCTATTTTTTTTTTTTAATTTTGAGTAATATTGATCCTAGGACTCAAGGGGTTAATACATATCATGAAACCCACATGGACTAAAACAGATGATCTAATGCATTTTATGGATTGTTAGATTGCTTGATTCTGTAATAGCCAAACCATTATATCTAATTTTTGAAGATTCACTCAACACTGGGTCACTACCAGATGACTGGAAAACAGCAGATGTGATACCTATATATATAATAGGGGGGGCAAGAGCAAACCCCAGGGGAATTGTAGACCGATAAGCCTCACTTTTGTAGTGGGAAAGATTTTAGAAGGGTTAAAAAGGGATAATATACAAGAGTATGTCTATTCAAACTGCATTATAAGTAGGAGCCAGCATGGATTTATGAGGGATAGGTCATGTCAAACAAACCTACTTAGTTTCTATGAGGAGGTAAGTATGAACCCGGATCAGGGCAAAGGCTTTTGATACAGTGCCACATGGGAGACTATTGTGCAAACTAAGGGTTACAGAAATTGCAGTAAATATATGCACATGGATTGAGAGCTGGCTAAAAGACAGGAAACAAAGGGTTGTTGTAAATGGACTAATGTGGTAAGTGGGGTTCCTCAGGGCTCAGTATTAGGTCCTCTGCTTTTTAACATATTTATTAATGACTTAGAAGTAGGATTGGAAAGTAGTGTCTCCATTTTTGCTGATGACAAGGAGTTGTGCAAGGTAATTAAATCAGAAAATGATGTACTTTCCCTCCAAAAAGAATTGCATAAATTAGAGAAATGGGCGATTAAATGGCAGATGAGATTTAATATGAATAAATGTTATGTTATGCATCTGGGAAGGTAAAATAACCATGCAATCTATAAACTTAATGAAGCAAATCTCTGGGTATCTTATATTGAAAGGGATTTGGGAGTGTTTGTACAAAGGCAAATAAACTATTAGCATGTATTAAGAAGGGTATAGAAGCAAATGAGGCAGATAGAATTCTGCCACTATACAAATCCCTAGTACGCCCTTATTTGGAATATGGAGTACAGTTTTGGGCACCAATTCATAAAAAGGAAATTTTTGAACTGGAAAAAGTGTATAGAAGGGCTGCAAAACTGATAAGGGGAATGCAGGGGCTAAGTTAGAGAAAACATATGTTCTCTAGAAAAAAGGCGTCTAAGAGGGGATATGATTACCCTATATAAATACATCCAGGGTCAGTATACAAATTTGTCAAGGAAGCTTTTTGTGCCAAGAGGTTTTCAACTGACAAGAGGACATCCTTTGGAATTAGAACTAAAAAGATTCCACTTTATAGAAAGAAAAGGTTTCTTCACATTAAGGGTGGTTAATCTGTGGAATTCTCAACCAAGAGAGGTGACAGTGGATTCAATAGATAACTTTAAAAAGGGATTGGATATATTTTTAATTAAAGAGGGCATTCAGGGTCATCCTGGTTAATTAGAGAGGGAGTATTGATCCAGGGAGAAATTTGATCGCCAGTATGTGGGGTCAGGAAGGAATTCATTTTTTTTCCCTTTTGAGACAATTGGCAAAGTTTCACTGGGTTTATTTTGTTTGCCTTTCTCTGGATCAATTAACTAATCCACATATTGCAGATCAGAGGAGATCTTAAAAGGTTGAACTTGATGGGCTAAAAGTATTTTTTCAACCTCAATTACTATGTAATTACAATTACTATGTAACTATGATTGCAAGCCCAATCTGCAAATATTACTTCCATGCTTTACTGACATGTAACTTCCATGTTTTACTGATATCATGCTGACAGTCTAATTTACTACTAGCTGTGTCTAAGAAGTAAATTACAGGCTTGCTTAAATATTTTCAGATCATATGATCAGGCCCCCTGAAATGCGATTTAAAAAGGCAGAGTTAATAAAAAATATAATGAATGTTTAAAAATACTTCCTAAGTGGTATTTTTAAATGTGGTATGGAATTCTGTACCCGACCACACAGGAAAAAAATCTGCTCCAAAATTGAAAACACATTCTTTTTTAAAGGGCATTAAAGCAACGAGTATAGGGTGTCAGAAGAAAAGTCTCAATAAAGGTGATTTATGGTATTGTTATCTATAGATATTTAGTTTTTCCAAGCTAGAGAAAATGAACCTATGGGGAAAAAATACAAACAAACTCTAAGTATGTATGGAAAGGATTGCTCAACTTCATAACAAACAATATAGTTTACCACTATTGATGCATTATTGGTGCTAGTGGAGGACCAATTCTTCTGTAACATGTACATGGTTAATAATATGAAATTATTTAAAATGTATCCCTTACGACTCTTGATTCAAGATCATCTGGCTCTTCTAAGCCTAGCAAACGGAGTTGCTTTCCAATTCTGGTATTAACTGTTTTTACTACAGTAATGAATCTAGGTCTATTTGTTCTTTGGCTCTTTATGAAACACAAAAGTTAATTGTAAGTTTGCAGTTTTATGACACTAAGACCAATTGATATCACTTTTTTTCCACTTAATGAAATATTCAAAGTAATTTATTTTATGCCAGGGTTACATATAATCAATACAACATGTGCAAAGGAGATTTATTTTTTTGTTATCATTTGCTTGTTCTAGGTAATAAATCATTGATACAATTAAAATTACAACATTAGACATAATTCAAATGTGCATGTTAAATGCAAAACTTATACTTTACACAGTACAATATATTTAAACGCATTTATCTGCACTGCTAACTTAAAATGTATTACGCCCTAAAAATTATAATATATCATTTACAAATTGACTCTGCATTGTGAAAATACAAGTGTGTTAAAAGGCAAGTTCCACCTTTAATTTGTCTTTTATATTAAAGAGCACTCTTAGAGAAAATTAACTATTTATGTAAACATAAGGGAACTTTCCCAGTTTGCCAGTTAGTTCTACATTTTACTGGACATCAAAAACCTTCATTAAAAGTTACATAGTTACATAGTAATTGAGGTTGAAAAAAGCCTTTGAGTCCGTTAAAGTAAACCTTTTTAGATCTCCTCTTAATTGTTAATTGTTAATTGATCCAGAAAAAATATATAAAATTCCTACCTGACACAGATACTGTAGATCTGATTCCTCGATGGCTCAGTACTCCCTATTATCCAGGATAACCCTGAATGCCCTTTTTATTTAAAAATATATCCAATCCCTTTTAAACGTTTTCTATCGAATCCGCTGTCACCACCTCCTTTGGTAGAGAATTCCACAGATGAACCACCCTTACTGTAAAGAACCCGTTTCTTTCTTTAAGGTGAAATCTTTTTACCTCTAATCTCAAAGGGTGTCCTCGTCTCATAAAAAGTTCACTTGAAAAAGCCTTGTATTGACCCTGGATATATTTAAATAAGGCAATCATCTCCTCTTAGACACCTTTTTTCTAGAGAAAATAAGTTTAATTCGGTTAGTCTTTCTTCATTCCCCTTATTAGTTTTGTTGCTCTAACATGTCCTTTTTATGTAGTGGTGCCCAAAACTGTACTCCATATTCCAAATGAGGGTGTACTAGGGATTTGTATAGTGGCAGAATTATATTTTCTTCCCTTGCTTCTATACCCTTCTTAATACATGCTAATATTGTATTTGCCTTTGCAGCTGCTGCTTGGCATTGAGAACTGTTACGTAGGTGGTTGTCCACAAGCATTCCCAAATCCCTTTCAATATCTGATACCCCTACATTTGCTTCATTACATTTATAAATTGCATGGCTATTTTTCCTTCCCAGATGCATAACTTTACATTTATTTTGATTTAATCTCATCTGCCATTTAATTGCCCATTTCTCCAAATTTATGCAAATCCCTTTGGAGGGAAAGTACATCATTTTCTGATTTAATTACCTTGCATAACTATGTGTCATCAGCAAAAATGGAGACAATACTTTCCAGTCCTACTTCTAAGTTGTTAATAAATATGTTAAAAAGGAGAGGACCTAATACTGAGCCATGAGGGATCCCACTTACCACATTAGTCCAATCTGAGTATGTTTCATTTACAACAACCCTTGTTTCCTGTCTTTTAGCCAGCTCTCAAGCCATGAGCAGATATTTACTGCAATTCCTGTATCCCTCAGTTTGCACAATAGTCTCCCATGTGGCACTGTATCAAAAGCCTTTGCAAAATTTAACAATACTACATCCACTGAGTTGCCTTGATCCAAATTCCTACTAACCTCCTCATAGAAACGAATTAGATAGATGACCTATCCCTCATAAATCCATGTTGGCTCCTACTTATAATCCTGTTTGAATAGACATATTCTTGTATATTATTCCTTATTAACACTACTAAAAGCTTTCCCACTACAGAAGTGAGGTTCACCTCTGCTTTTCTCCAGTCATCTGGTACCCTGTGTTGAGTGAACCTTGAAAAATTAGATATAATGGTTTGGCTATTACAGAACCCAGTTCTCGCAGTACCCTTGGATGTATTTCATCAGGACCTAGGGCTTTTTGGATGTATTCCTTTGTTAACCAATTATTTGGTGATGGTAGTGTAGCCCCATTATGCTGCAGTACCCCAACCACTGGTACCTCCCTTATATATACCAAAGAAAATAACCTATTTAGCTCATCTGCCTTTTCCTGTTCACTAATTATAGGATGGCCTGTTTCACTTTGTAATGTTCCTATAGCTTCCTTCCTGGCCTTCTTTCCATTAATATATTTAAAAAATATGCTAGGGTTAGTCTTATTCTCCTTTGCAACTCATTTTTCATTATATATTTTAGCCAGTCTAATAGCCCTTTTGCAAGCCTTGTAGATTTCCTTGTACTGACTTAAAGCAGTCTCTGTCCCCTCTTGTTTGTATAATTTAAATGCCTGTTTTTCACTCTGTATCTTGATCTTTAAATCATTGTTAAGCCACATTGGATGTAATATACTCCTTTTACTTTTATTTCCAAATGGTATATGCCGATGTGTATGTATATTTAGTAAGGATTTAAATGCTGTCCATTTACGTTCAGTATTTTTACCAGTCAGTTCTCTGTCCCAGTCTATACTTTGTATTGCTGCTCTTAGACCATTAAAATCTGTCCTTTTCAAATTAAGAGTTTTAGTTGGCCCCTTACAGTTTTGTTTTTATAATTCAATCTCAAATTAGACTGTGTGGTGATCACTGTTTCCCAAAGATTGCCCTATTTGAACATTTGATACCATATCAGTAGTATTTGTAAAAAAAATGGTATAATTTATTTGAACTCCCTCCTTTTATTTAAACTCCTACACTTATATTGGGGTATGGAATAAGTTACTTTCTTTAGCATTGTTCAAGTAGAACGGCACAACTCTCCCTAGAGTTGATCAATAATAAAGAAAGTAGTCCCTCTAGAGTTATTCCAGGATAATGTAAGGAATGGATCTAGAGGTCAATGTGAAATGAGGGATTAGAGAGCCAAGATGGAGTAAAAGAATATTTACCTTAGACAAAAGTCAATGAAGAGTGTCTTTTCAATAAAAGATAAACATAGGTGTCAGACTCATCAGACTTTTCTGGTTAAAATATTGTTAATGCTGTATCTGAATCTAGGAAGATGATATTATAATATTCATTCAGTATATTATCAGGCATTGTGGCATTAGGTATTCTGTAGCCCAGTCTAGTGTCCATATATATATTACGGATAGTGCAATTTTTATTTTTCTGATCACACTACTCCTTACCCTGTTACATGAACTGCTAGAGGCATTTGCAAAAATAGAGATATAGCTAAAGGCTACTAAACCACAGTGAGAAACTAACGTCTAGCAATTAAAATTACTCTGAATTTTAAGAGCTGACAGTATCTTTTCTATCAAGTCCATATAATAAACCCTAAATCATCACCCTTTTAATGATATTTAAGATTTAAGTCAGGGAAAATAATTGTAATGTAGTTATATTTTAGATCACAAGGATGACCAGCAAAATCTTATTACTTTAAATAATATAAGACGGTACATTTTACATACTCGTTACAGAAGACATTGAGGGAGAGATGTTATGAGACAACCTGAATAGATGGCCTTGTTTGAAGTAGTGGTTTGTAGAGTAAAAGAGGTAAGTGGTATTTCTACTCTGAATAGGTGGGTTTTCAGATAATGTTTGATTGTCTGAAAACTACCCCCCTACCCCACTAAATAAACAAAATAAAAAAGCTAAGTTACCAAAAATAAATAAATAACATTACAAATCCCCCACTACAAAAAATAAAAAAAGAACATTACACAAACCTCCCCTGCTGTATCCCATTGTGATTGGCTACAAGCATCTGTGCCTTTTGATTGGCTGCTGTCACTGTCAATCAGACTGCAGCCTATCAGAAGGCGCAGATGCCTTCAGCCAATCACCCTGTGGGGTTTATCCCATTGTGATTGGCTGAAGGCAATAGTGCCTTCTGATTGCTTTAAAAAGGATTGACAGGTCCATCAGCCAATCAGAATGGGATATAGTGGTGTATCTCAATCAGAAGGCACCATTCAATTTTTTATACCGGAAGAAGCGCTAAAAGCTTCATTTACGACGGGGAGCTCCTCCAGGGAGGAACTCCATTAGTTTTTTTTATTTTTATTTTTTTGAGCTGCGGTTTTTCTCAAGGGCCCAGCCAGGGTAGGGACACTGCAGGGGTCCTGATCAGGTCACGGTCGTGACCCCTGCAGCCAGCAGGGGGCTTAATTGGAGGGTACGCAAGGGCTTCACAGCCCTTGTGACGGCTCCAGGCTTCAAGTGAGGCCCATAGTGTGAATCATGTACTCTTTATTGATTCATATAATTACTTTTCTAATTTTTGCACAATAACTCTGTCATTAATCCTCTTCACATATAGACCACAGAGTTGGTAAAGTGGAAAAAGTAGACATATCTGAAAGAACAAAAAAATAAGAGCATCATTTAACAATAAATAGGAAAATAATTTAGACTGTTTAAACCACCCCTGAGAAACATGCTTTGTTTAATGTGGAAATATGTATAAATGCATACATTACTAGTGTATGACCAAATATGAGTTGTGAAATATATAATTCATTTGCATGTTCGATGTAGCAAAAACAAATATCTATGGGTTAACTTTCTTGATATTTTTTATTTGGGAGGGGCAAAATGTATTGTATGGATTGCACATGGCAATTTATTTTAAACAAACATTTTTTTTTATAATTGCCCTGGAATTAGTAACTTTTTGCTATTATTTTTTTTTACACTATATATGAGTGTGTATGTAAAACAATAAGCTAGTTAATGCTGATGTGTTACGAAGTATTAATTACTAAGGGTAAATCAGAAACTAGAGTTCCAGTTATAAAATTGAGATGAAAAGCCTTGTGGATGGTATGTTTTCTGAAGCCACTTTTATGAGTAGTCATGATGATGTAAATGAAAAATGCAGCAAGTAGGAGGAGGGCACTTAGAAGAAATTACCCTACCACAATGCAAAAAGGGCTAAAGCCATCAGCCAATGCATTTTAGGTATAAATATAGTGACAAATCTGGATAGGGACAGAGGCTGAATAAAGACATATGCCCAGTCCAGCTAGGTAGGAGTTAACAGTCTTTAGCATCCCATGTCTTCCTCCCCACATCCCTACAGAGCTGCGCATGCATGCAACTCTGTATGGACTTAGGAAGTAGTGGTAAGTGTGTATGCTCCTATGGATGACCCTCATAGCACTTATAGTGTTATTACATGCTTTAATTAGTGTCCTAAAGGGGTCTATATAGACCCCTATTGGACTGATAGGGTTAATTGTTGGCTTATTGGGGTCTGTATCAACCCCCATGAGTGGCAGGGTAATTAAGGGATTATGGGGGTCTTCATTGACCCCCATGAGTGACAGGGTTAATAAGGGCTTTTGGGGGTCTTTATTGACCCCCATGAGTGACCGGGTTAATTAAGGGCTTATGGGGGTCTTCACTGACCCCCATGAGTGACAGGGTTAATTCAGGGCTTATGGGGGCCTGTATTGACCCCCCATGATTGACAGGGTTAATTAAGGGCTTATGGGGTCTGTATTGACCTCATGAGGGACAGGGTTAATTCAGGGCTTATGGGGGCCTGTATTCAAGCTTACTGGCTATCATCAATGTGGAGCGGGATCCCAGCTTGTGTTGTGGACCTTATGAGTAGTTAGTTGACCGCAGCCATCATTTAATATATGGTGGGAAAAAGAGAAGCCCTCCACCATACAGTAAATAAATAGTACATCTGTGTTCACATTTGAATGTCAAAAAAAAGTTAAAAACTTGCTTCCAGCTCAGAATTCCGTGAAAAACAGTTATAAGCTGAGCAGAGACATGCAAATGTGCCCACAAATGCCTTGCTCTTCAAACCATAGCTCATATATGTGTGTATCTGTGTGTAAGGGTATGAGTATGGATATATTTTTCAAAGGTATGAGCTGTAACAGATGTTAAAGACAAATTTGACATTTATATCCACTTGATATAAATCATCTATTGGCGATATTCACAGGATGTGATTAGTGCATCCGTGTACAGTAGGAAGATAACAGATGTCTGTGGTAAATGTATCACCAATTATCAAACTGGACAAATCAGGAAAACTGTGTTTGTCATGGCATTTGACTCTGAATCATTTTGCTGCTACCCATAAGGAACTGTACTGATTATTGAAACAGACCGCTGTTGCTCTCTGTATTATGTACTTGTTGCATTAATTCCTGTAAGACATCAACTTATTACTCATAAATTAATAGAGATATGTAGTGAGTCAAATGTTATGTTGCATATTGAGTAATATGGAAATATTGGAAGTTACAAAGAAAGAAGCAACAGCAGCATGGGATCATTAAACTTAAATTGCTAGTTGTGGTTTAGACAAAGGCATCAATAAAGTCTGTTTTCAGGAGGTACAGGAGTACAAACACTATTATACGGTGTCCAGACATTCTAAAATTAGATCATTGGATTTCAGTTTACATGCTGATGTTAAATTTAGCACCATATATATATCCCAATAATTTACAGTGCACTATGATATACAATAATTATTTTATAGAAAAAATAATAATTTTAAGTGAAATCACCCTTGAAGAATGCCATTTAAATAAATATCTAATCAGATTCAATTTGGTGACATTGTATCATGAAATTGTATCATAACATTCTGAGGGTGTTTTTACAAATGACATTGATTTAGCTGTAATGATAGTATTTTGACAAGGAATTTTAAAACAGGGACAGGACCTTCACAAAATTGTAAAGTTGTTTATTTGTCTATAGATTATAGCATACTATAGAACAGCAAAGGCAGTAACTGATCTATGTCTAAATCTGTATATTTGGAAACTTTTTCCAGACCTCCACTGCATTATTAAAATGTACTATTTTTCTGATTTGAAACTTCCTTATCAATAAAGGGCCATGGTGATGGTCCAGTTTCAATTACATTTAAATCATGAAAAACATGGCAAATACTGCAACATACTTCTCTGCAACTTCTTCGTCACTGTATAGCTTTATTGGCAGGGTCTATGGATATGTGCTGCACTTTCTGCCTCAGTTTACAAAAGATAAGGAGAGTTTTCAATAAATTAAAAAGTTGGTTATACTGATATTTACTACATGGAATCCATGGACATTCGATCATTACAGTGTCCCTTTAAATAAGTTAAATTGTATCATACACTTACTGGGTCCCTTTAAAATCTATCCCATTGTAAAATTATGGATTTATATGTCCTTCACAAAGACATTTAGATCTTTGACCACTTAGTAAAATGAATTGACTACTGTAGAGTGTTGCATTATAGTGTTTCTTTAATGTATCATGTGACACTAGTGTAAAATATTCAGAGATTAGTTGGACACTTCAGCCCATTCCCAGCTCCCCATCATCCATCCCATTCTCTATGGGCTGTCTGCACCTAGCCTGTGAAAGGAAGGTCATAGAACCAATCTTGCTGTCTATTCTTCCCATTATGTCTACCTAAAAAGCTTGGCCTAATAGACTTCATCAACATAATTTGTAGCCATTACAGGGGTTAAGTACAAAGGGAAAACAATTGTAGAGCTTTGAATCTAGCATACAGAGCGCTTTCCCGAAGTACCTTACAAGATTGAAAACTTGCAAACTTACAATCCAAAGGGTTAGGTTGCGATACAAGAGGGTGATAGATGTGTTATGCATATTAGGGCTGAAGGTGACAAGCTTCATTAAACAGAATAACTTTCCACATATCTTGCTAGCATGCGAAATGAGCGCAATTGTTGCTTAATTGGAGCACTCTTTGGCAATGCCTTTTTTGGGACTGGGTTATAGAATTACTTTTTCCAGTCCACTGGCCACTGTTTCCAAATCTGTTGGCATAAGGCAAGCAACACTTACAGAGTATCATTTTGTAGGATTTTGAACAGTTCAGCTGAGATTCCATCAACTCCTGCATTTTTGTTATAAGCCAATATAACTTCACTCTTTAAGATGTCATATTCAAGCTCACTGGATATTGAGATAATCAATGATGTTACTATCCTACCAGTATGGATCTTATGTGTAATACTGCCAACTCTTCTTTTTCTGATCTACTTCTGCCTACCATTTTTTACTTTTATCATGTCCACTTTGGCTTGAAACGTTCCCTTGAGATCAACAATTTCCTTGAAAAGATCTCTTGACTCTTTCCCATTCTGTTATCTTCTTCTATCTCTTGCATGTTGCATTGTCTTTTCTTGCCGTCTTCTAGAATTCTGCATTCATTTGGACAAATCTTTTCCAATCTCTACTATCTTTTGCTTTCCTTCTTTGCTGGGCTATTTTGAAGTTTCATCAAACAGACAGTTTGCCTTCTTAATTTTCTTTCTTTTGGGGATAGTCTTTGTTGCTGTTTCCTGGATAATGTCCCAAACTTCTGTCAAAAGTTTTACGGGCATTCTATCTACCTCAACTGTATATTCACTGTTTCACTTTCATATCTGTTTTTTCTGACAATTTCCCCTCTTTATCTTAGTTAATTAATTAATTCTGAACCTTGCGATAAGAAGCTCATTATCTGAGCCGCAGTGAGTTCCCAGTCTTGCTTTTTCTGATTGTATAGAGCTCCTCCATCTTTGGCTACGGAGTACAGGATCAAGTCATATTATTATGACCACTGCCTACTGTTGATGTCAACAGAACATAGCCAATGAAATATGGCACGTGTCGTGAGCTGGCAGGGTGGGTATATAAGGTGACATGTAGGCATTCTGCAAACACATCCACCATCTCTGTCATGGGTAAAACATGAGATTTATCTACCTTTGAAAAGGGGATGATCATTGGCTTTTGGGGCCAGGGTGGCAGTATTTCTGAAACAGGGCAATTTGTGAACTGTCCACGTGCTGCTGTGGTTAAAGTGTAATGTGACTGCACAAATGGCACTATTGAAAAAAAAGCATTGAAAACTGTGGAGCACCATGTGCCAATGATGTCAGAGGTGAACGTCGGATCTGAAGGGGTGTGAGGCACAACGACACGCTACAGTTCAAACGAACCAGGAAGCTACCAGACATGTGTCTAAAATAACAGTACACCCTGTTGCTTATGGGGCTCTGAAGCAAACAGCTGGTCACTGCACCCATGCTGACAAGCATTCATCATCAGCAACTGCTTCAATTTGAACAACATTACCGAAATTGAACCTTTTCTGATTGGCAAAGGGTTGCCTTCTCTGGTGAGTTGCGTTTTCTGCTCCATCCACTGGATGGATCTTGGCTTGTCAAGAGTGAAACCTCATAGAACAAACACTCTGCAACCATTGTTGGAAGAATACAAGATGGTGGTGGCAGTGTTATGGTCTGGGGAATGTTTTCTTGGCATTGGTTAGGTCCACTAATACCACTGGAAGGCACTCTCAAACAATTGGGTTATCTATCCATCCTATCAGATCATGTTCACCCATACATGTTGACTTACTTCCCTAGAGTGGATGTGGTCTTCCAGCAGGACAGATCAAAATGTCATATGACCAGAATTGTTCGGGAGTGGTTGAAGGAGCATGACGAAGCCTTCCGAGTACTTCCCAGGCTCCAAATTCCTAGCACTTGAACCCCATTGAGCAGCTGTTGGCCACCTTGATCGTCATATGGATGCTCCAACAAACACTCTTTAGCAGCTGCCCGATGCACTGCAATCTGCATGGCTCCAGATACCCTTGCCAACCTTCCAGCATCTTATTGACTCACTACCACACAACTACTCTTTGTGCTGCACACAGGGGTTATTAGAATTATAAGCTGGTGGTTATAATAATGTGACTGGGCTTTGTATATAGCCATTCTAATTTCTATATCTTCCATCTGGTGATGTCCAGGTATAGAGTCGTCTCTGAGGCTGTTGGAAGAGGATGTTACTATGACCAGAGAATTCTCTTGACAGAACTCTATTAATCTCGGGCCTACTTTATTTTGTACCACAAGTCAAAACTTTTCAGTTTTTACAGATATCTTTTGGTTCCCCTTTTTAGCATTACAATCTCCTATGATATATATTAATCTTAATAACAGATAATAATATTAATGGTATAATAATACCTACCTCACAATCCATACAGTGCCTTGCAAAAGTATTCACCCCCTTGGCATTTTTTGTGTTTTGTTGCCTCACAACCTGGAATTAACATGGATTGTTTGAGGATTTGCATAATTTAATTTACAGAACATGCCCACAACTTTGAAGATGTTTTTTTTTTTTATTGTGAAGCAAACAACAAGTAGGACAAAATAACAGAAAAAGTCAATGTGCATAACTATTCACCCCCTTAAAGTCAATGCTTTGTAGAGCCACCTTTTGCGGCAATCAAAGCTCCAAGTCACTTTGGATAAGTCTCTATGAGCTTGCCACATCTTACCACTGGGATCTTTGTCCATTCCTCCATTCAAAATTGCTCCAGCTCCTTCAAGTTGGATGGTTTGTTCTTGTGAACAGCAATCTTTAAGTCTGACCACAGATTTTCTATTGGATTGAGGTCTGGGCTTTGACTAGGCCATTCCAACACATTTACATGTTTCCTCTTAAACCACTCACGTGTTGCTTTAGCAGTGGGTTTGTGGTCATTGTCCTGCTGGAAGGTGAACCGCCATCCTAGCTTCAAATCACGCACAGAGTGGTACAGGTTTTGCTCAAGAATATCCCTGTATTTAGCACCATCCATCTTTCCCTAAACTCTGGCCAGTTTCCCACTCCCGGCTGCTAAAAAACAGCCCCACAGCATGATGCTGCCACCACCATGTTTCACTGTGGGGATGGTGTTCTTTGGGTGATGTGATGTGTTGGGTTTGCGCCAGACATAGCGTTTTCTTTGATGGCGATAAAGTTCAATTTTAGTCTCATCAGACCAGAGCACCTTCCTCCATACATTTTGGGAGACTCTCACATGCCTTTTTGTAAACTCAAAATGTGCCATTTTGTTTTTCGCTGAAAGTAATGGCTTTCTTCTGGCCACTCTGCCATAAAGCCCAACTCTATGGAGCGTACGGTTTATTGTCGTCCTATGTACAGATACTCCAGTCTCTGCTGTGGAACTCTGCAGCTCCTCCAGGGTTACCTTAGGTCTCTGTGCTGCCTCTCTGATTAATGCCTTCCTTAACCGGTCCATGGGTTTTGGTGGGCGGCCATCTATTGGCAGGTTTGCTGTTGTGCCATGTTCTTTCCATTTGGTTATGATAGATTTGATGGTGCTCCTGGGGATCATCAAAGATTTGGATATTTTTTTTATAACCCAACCCCGACTTGTACTTCTCAACAACATTGTCCCTTACTTGTTTGGAGAGGTCATTGGTCTTCATGGCAGTGTTCGGTTAGCGGTGCCTCTTGCTTAGGTGTTGCAGCGTCTGAGGCCTTTCAAAAAAGGTGTGTATATGTAATGACAGATCAGCACTTAGATTGCACACAGTTGGACATCATTTCACTAATTATGTGACTTCTGAAGGTAATTGTTTGCACCAGAGCTTTTTATGGGCTTCATAACAAAGGGGGTGAATACATACGCACATGCCAATTTTCTGTTTTCTAAAAAAATGTTTTATGTATATATATTTCTCATTTCACTTCACCAATTTAGATCATTGTTTTCTGATCCATCACATAAAATTCAGATTAACAAAACATTGAACTTAAGGCTGTAATGTAACAAAACATTTTGCAAGGCACTGTATCATTAATAATTGCTGCCTGTCCTTTACATACAAAATCATAAAATGTTTTCCTGGATATTAATGCAATGTAAATTTGTGCCTTGTGACTTAAATGACTTATTGGGAGCAGGTACTCTACATACATATTTTAAAAAACAAATGTATTTTGGACAGACTTGGCTGACTGTTAAAAAATACACACATTACTTCAAAAGGTGTTTTGCTATATAAAAATGTAAACATATTTTAAGTTACCAATTTATTTTACTTAAAGGGACATGAAATATAACTGTTTTTTTCCAAGCATGTTAAACAGCATGTTTTAAACATTACAGAATATGTTTTTGCATGAAACATTTTTTTAAGTAAAAGCTGTATAAACTTAAACAGTAAATGCCGGGCATACTTTATTCTGTAGATCTCATTGACAGAGGACAGTCCCCAATACCAGTTAAAGTGACTCTGTATCAATAATTAGCAAGTATGAACAGTTATTGCGCTGATAAAAACCTGCACCTGGAGGGCATATCACAAAGGTAAAAATTAAAAATGTTAAAGTAAATTTAATTAAAAAAAAAAACTAAGTCAGAGGTGCTCATCAGAGAATGAACCAACCTTAATAGGTGAGTTCTATGGCCATGATACGCCACTCCGAGAGCAACCTCTTTTAGCTCACTTGTGCCCTTCACAGGGAGAAATATCCTGTAGTATATCAGTCTGGTCCCACTCAAAAGAGTGACCCAGCCCCGAAATACCAGGCAATTCTACCCTGAACAGGAGAAACAGCAAACCCCAACCGCGTTTCGGCCTTTATGGGCCTCGTCAGTGAGGTGCAGCTGCATTAAAGTAAATTGAATTTAAAATTATTTAAATAGCATTTAATTAATTATTTTTTATTATGTATAGTTTTAAAATTATACCATTATTATTAATATATATTTGTAATGTGCCAACATTATTCCATAGTGCTAAACAGGGTAGATAAAAGTCAAAAACTATTTTAACAAACTACAAAAGAATAGAGGGCCGTGTTATTGAGTTTAAAATCAAGCTCACAAAGTGCTTTCTGTAAAGCACCCACTAAGATTTAAAACTCGCAAAATTACAGTCTAGAGGGTATGGGTGTCGTATAGAAAGGTGAGGAACAAAGTATTGCACATGATACACTTCTTTAAACACATGAGATTTTAGTGAGGTTTTAAAGCATTTGTGGTAGGAGGATAGTCTAGTGGAGCGAGGCTAGGAGTTCCAAAGAATATGGGCAGCACAAGCAAACTCCTGTGACTTCAGGGCTGACATCAGTGCTCTCCTATTGGCTGAGGAAGGCACAGAAGGTGTGTAACGAGTTAACATTGATCAATACATTGATAATGCTGCATGCTGATTGTTTGTGGATCAGAGGGGTATCAACAAATTCATTAGAGGGATTTTTAGATATTAATAAAAGTAAAACATTTTATGAAATATGCTGCATATATAAAGGATGAGTTTTAGATTGTAAGTTTGCGAGTTTTCAATTGTGTGTCCGTGTCTTGGAAACAAGCACTATGTACATTTGATTATATGCTCAAAAACAGGGCCCTCCATTCTTTAAGGTGTTAAGTTTGTTTTTTGCCATGTACTAACCCCCTGTACAGCGCTACGGAATATGTTGGCGCGATATAAATAAAGATAATAATAATAATAATAATACAGAAGGAGTGCAGAAATGTATTAACCCATGAACCTTAGATATGTCTTTAAGGTCTTGGGCCCACAAATGTGTAATAAGTTGCCGATCACAACTCTAGTCTCAACCTTTCCCCAGATCGTTTACAGACAAACTTACATTCTCTATTATATAAAATCACTGAAAAGGGCTGCCATACATGCAAATAACTTGTTTAATAGAGAGAGTTGTAGACTAAATAAGGCCAACACCAATTAAATTCAAGTTTCACAGTATATTTTTTCACCATTTGAAACTTGGAAGGTTATGTATCAATCCAAAAGAGATCTTAAGCACTTGAAGTATTTGAACAGATCTCAAAAGAGAATTTCCCTCTGCTAAAAGGGGGGGATTCCAGACATTTAATTTTATGGAAACAATCTTTAGGGAATTTTTTTCATGTCCAGCACATCCGAGGGAGTATTATTGAAGAATTCCTGCAAGCTTACATACAGGCAGAGCTCATAATTGACAGAGCGAAACGGAGTGATATGTAACAATGTTACTTAAAAAGAAATCTAATTAAAAACATATGCAGAATGAAGCAGGACTGGCAAAAGAAAAGTGTAAGAAGAGAAAAAGAAAACAGGGAAAGAGCTGCAATGATTTTCTTGGAATGTTTTTATTCAATGCACATGTTTTGGAAATATGACATTCCCTGTACTGTTTCACACAATACATCCATGGCAGTGTGGTTGCCTCATATGCCCTGTAGAAAGTAAAGCTGCTGAAAGTAACAGTTGTAATTTAGCAATTGTTCGTTGTAAGGTGGCTAAACTCATGCTCACTGATGATGGCTGATGATAGATGTGACAATGTACACTTCAGACCTATTTCAAAGCACAGTTACTGTCAAACTTGAAAGTGAGAGATCATCATCCAGAGTTAAGGAGTAAATTATTTTCTTGATTTACACATTTTTGTTTATTTGAGATTAAAGGATTGTTGTAGCTTTCAAATACCATCACGTTTGTGTAGTATGTAACAAACTAACAACATCATCAATTATATAACCCATGAGCATAATCTTATTTTTTGAGAAACTTGCTGATAGCCAACTTTGCATGTATCATTATCATCACTATGTTGTCACTTCAGCACTGCCTACTTACTGTGAGCCTGGGGGTGTGCCTGCCAATTTTATTTTATATTCAGGATAGGGGTGTTATTGGTGAATCAGTTAAGTTTTTTTTATTCAAATAATTTTTACCGAAATATAGGGACAGTACACAAAATCTAATTATACATTGTAAGTTTGTTACAGTACAATGGTATAGTAAACTTCTGGTATCTTAAACTTTTTCTTTCTTTTCCATAAAGACTTAATATTACGCAAAAACAAACAACAATAGTATATGAAAAAAGAGGGGGTAGGAAAGAGGGGGGATATGACATTTTGTGAACGCTTTCCATAATACAGGTCGGCATTGAGTTTTATCTTTCTCTTTTTTAGTCCCAGCTTAATTTTAGAGTTCATATGTCCCAGCATAATGCCCATTTTCTATAATTTCCATCTAGTTCCACTGACATCGTACTCATCGTGTATATGTATTGAATTTTTCTCTTTACTTCTTCACATATGGGAATGTTTGTTTTCCAATGTTTTTGCTATAACACTTCTGGAGGCTAAGAAAATCGGATTTGTTAGGAATTGTGATTGGAATGGGAAGTCCTAGTTATGCTTCCTCTGTTTTTTTGGAGAACATGAAACACCCCACATTTTTTCTAAGGTAGACTATGTTTCTTCCCATATCAGAGATTTTAGGACATTCCCATAATGCATGTCTCAGTGCAGCCTCTATAACATATATATATATATATATATATATATATATATATATATATATATACTGTAATATACATATATATATATATATATATATATATATATATATATATATATATATATATATACACACACACAACAATGAGTTCAGTTTTTAGTACCGGTATTTGAAATTTACTCATTCCCCCATAAATATTCAAGAGCAGTATGTCACAATAGAAAAGTCAATCCTGCAGTTTGACCAACTCACACACTGTACAGAAAGAGACAAATTAATCATTTGTTTCATCCAATCAGATAACATACCCCTTACCAGCTGTAAGTTAGGAGACAGGCTGTTTTTGAATAACATTTTCATAGAGGGGGTGATCTCCCACCGCTATACATCATACAATCTAACTAAATTAAGTGATCACCAGCCCTTTGTATCTAATAAGTAGCTGGAAGACTGGAGATGCAACATGCTGTGTTTATTATCTTTTTCATGAAAAATAAAAGCAAAGTTTTATACTAAATAAAACAAATTCTTTTGAATGCATAAGAGATTTTAGTGGCTCATCAGTTTAATCTTCGCAGAAAAATGTATGCTTTTTATTGGCATTACTCTATTCCTTTTTGGCACTGCAATGTCTCTTACTACAGTAAGCAAGAAGTCCATGTCTTGGGAGATGCACAATCCAACAATGGACAAACAACACAATACTCTTTCTAGTCCTATGGGAATTAGGCTGACTAGGAGAGCAATCTTGTTTAGCTCAACTGCACCATACACAGTAGAGAAATAATATCTGAATATATCAGTCTGATTCCATACAAAAAAATAGTCCAATCCCAAAATATAAAATATTTTTCTCTGAGTGGGAAAACTAGCTAACATGAGACATACATCCCAGCCTTCTGGCTTCATTAGCAATATGGTATGCAGCTGACCTCCCACTATTGTATATATGTTTCTATGCAAGACTCTTCCTACTTAATAGTTTCAAGGCATATTTAAACACTGACATTGAAATCAACAATTGCATTGTTCATAAAACATAGTCCTTGTCACCAACTATAGACATCACTAGCTACTTGCCCGTCAAAAAATGACTGCAATAACATTTTAAGCCTGGCAATGCTGGTTGCCGCACAATCTGAGCACCTTTGGCACTTATTGTGAGCCCCGCAAAAAAATATTGAAAGAGTCAATGTGTGTTCGTTATGAAGTATTTCTTCATTAAGCTGTAAATGATCAAAATTATTTATCAAGTTTCAAGATCATGGAAGCACTAATTACATAGATGACTTACACATGAGGCCAAAATACTGATTGTCACCTATACATTATGTACAGGAAAAAAATTGTTTTCATTCTAAATTTTACAAACAGACTCATTTCATTCTTACATTAGTCATACTCATGTAACCATTCATCCACCAAGCTCCTTCCTTACTTGCTGTTAACAAACAGATGTTTGCCCAGTTTTAACGATTACCAAGTTCCCCCAGGCTAAACATTTCTCATTCAAGGTTGAAACTACTTATGTAAAATCACACCAGTTACACCTGCCAAACTTAGGGTTCCATTCAATTCCCTATATTCTTAAGTTAAACCACAAAAAAAGTGCTATGTAACTTTACCTAGCTATTCAATTAATCCTGTTTTTCATGATTTCGAGTGAGCTACCCATTACACAAGAAACAAAGCCAGACACACAATTTACTGCAAGCTTTCTCATTTATTTTTTTAAATCTGTGCTATTACGAGTTAAGTTTTACACTGACTTGCTATTCAATTGAGACTTTACTGATCACTCGCAAATGAAGTATGACTTGTATCTCATAATATTAGGGAAAATAATTACGTGCACTCAACAGCACTCGCAAATGATTTTAAAAGCCTTTCTGTACTAAAAAGACTCCCATAGGCACAAATAAGATATTAAAAAAACATGTTTAAATGATTATGTTTGTGTCAGTATATATACTGGGAACATGAATTATTGCCAATAATATACCTCCAGATAACACATGTCAACCTCAAATCATGACAAGTTGTATTGCAGCAATGTGTAATAGATTTTGAGAGAGCCTGGAACCACACAAGGAGGCCGTGGAGATGCAGAAGGAGACCAAGGAAACATGCCTGCATCAAACGGGCTCTTAGATACACCTGTCCTGTGAAGTCCAACACTATTTCTGTTGTGCATGTCATAACAAATATATAAATAATAAATATGTCAAATTAAAGCTATTGTTATTCTTTTAATTAAATATCAATCGTACTATTCATATGGTTAAAACCCCTTCAGTGGAATGTTGATCTCCAACAGTATTATAATGTAAATATATAATGCAAGTATGAACCCCAAAGCCACTATTACTGTTGTATGCACATGTGTTTGAATTTTGTGATAATTTTAGACATATCAAGACATATAGCCACTCTTAAGACATACCTGTGCCACTGTAATGGGCTGCATTATCCTTATGTTAATGTTATGTATGTTGATCTCCCAAATCAGTAACCATTAGAAACACACAGACACATTGATTACAGTATAACAATATAATAGTTTATTATATACACAGAGCACAGTCACAAATGTATCCAGTCATGCATTAATATCATGAGGTGTGGTGAGTGCGAATCCAAAGAGGACAAGAGGCTGATTGTGAAAACGTGAATAGGGTTAAAGTTCATACTGTATAATAATAAAATGTATGCGTGTAATCATTGCACCACAGTAACCATATTCAGATGAATAGAAATCTCAGCATTCAACACTCCATATAATAGAAGTAACCAGTGATGCACATAAAACTTACATCATCTACGCAATTACACAGATGCATTGACTCCTGGATTATGTCATCCAATTCAATTACACATATACAGTGTGATCAGAAAATGAAAACAATTCGGTTATAAAAAAGACAGAGGAGGAGAAAAATCTAGCAATACCTGTATGTACTGTACAGCGTTTTATACTGTAACTGTAACAATAAATCAACTTACCTAATCTTCATCTACAACCAGTGCTAACCATACTGTATTTGTCAAATTAATTTGGTATACAGGTGTTATCAGATTATACATGATTGTTATGATATCATGATGTCTTAACATGTACCCATTAATACTGAGAGAAGTCAAAGGTCAGCAGCCATAATATCTGTTAATTACGTCACTGATCTGGAGACCCTGCAAAGCATCCATTTGGCCACACATAAGGACCAGTCTCCTCTGTGGTGGCCTGTGACAGTGGGGGTGGAAGTCCAACTGGGCCAGGAATGACTGTGGGAGTAGGCGGCAGTAGCCCAGTGGAGAGGTGCTGAGGAGCAGTTGGTATCCGTGGAGGTGGTGGTGGACCTGGTGATGATGGGAGCCAGGATGTGGTGGTGGTGGGAGGAGGAGCTGGGAGTGATGGTGGCATGTATGTATCTGTTGTCCTTCCAAAAGGAGTGCCCAGATGGCAAATCGATCTCAGGAAGAAGGGGCATTGGAGTTGAATGCCACAGGTATGGCTGATAGGCTTGTCAGTTTCCCCACTGACCACATGAATTGCAAGTCCTCCTACTCCTCAGCTCCTCCTCCTAAAACGGATCCTGGTGAGGGGGCATGATGCTCATGAGCCAACTCCCCCACTCCAGACTCCGTAGTGGGCCTATACCGGTCAGCTGAAATAAGAGAACAATAATATATGAGTTAACAACATTGTATGATCATTTGATCACTGTGTGTCCCTATATACCTGATATCATGTTATTTTGAACCTAGAGAATCCCGAACACTCCGGAGGTGCTTCTCTATAGGCAAAGAGCAACCTTCCGCCAATCCTTCTCCTGCTCTACAAAAGTACAGAGCATCTTCTTAAGGGTCCCACTGAATTTTTCACAAAATCAGCAATGCCGGGTCTTATTTATACCCATGTGACCAGCGAAGGGAACATTGTGGGCTATCTCTAACAGCCTACCCCTAAATTTCTGGGTAATCACCATCTTTCTGCTAACCTCCCAGGACCCTTCACCCTCAGGCATGGTGGTGTTGCAGTACAGTAGCCGCTTTTCCCACACACACATGTACCCTTTTGAACCTGTTGCCTGCTTCTCAGCCCTTTTCCTAGAGCCACCTAAGGTCCTATATTTCCTAATTCTGTTTTCACCTTCTCTACAATGGCCCACGCAATTCCTGTTTCCCAGCAGGCAATGGATTGGCCTCCTCCTGACTCTCTGGGTCCACAGGAACTTGGCTGCTTAGACCCTCGTAACTGCACTTACATAACGACTTTCCGGTTGTCCCAAGCCTTTGCCCAGGAAAACATCTGCAGGTAATTCAGGCATCACTCTCACCACTCATACCCCTTTCCCAGTGCCCCAATCCAAACTCAAGTGGGCAAATGGGATGGGAAATTTCTGGCCTCCATCATCTCCATGATCTTGGGCAAAATGGCTGACCGTGGTACCAAATCCGGTTATACCACAGTGACAGCAGCCCCAGTATCCCCTGGGGTCTCCTTCCCAAACCTAAACAGGTTAAAAATATTGGGCCCAATGCTTCCCTGGGCCCTGTTGAACTGTATAGAGGGTGTGTAGAGATCTTCTCCCTCAGGGTCGGTCTGAATCATCTCTGGATCCTCCCTGGCCACATCCCATACTCTCAGGTTATGCACTGGCTGAGTAGCTAGTCCCTCAGGTCTGCATGGTCCATTGGGCAATTCCTTTCTAGATGTCCTGGCTGGTGACATCCATAACATTCCCCTCAATTGCTGTGGGTCACAGAGCGAGGGCCAACAATGTTAGCAGGTCTGGGGGTCCATTCCTGGGTCTTTTTAGAGGCAATGGCAGGACTGGGGCTGGTTACTACAGGGCTAGGGATAGAGGATGGCGGGAATGGGAGCCCCCTTTGGCACTTCCCTCCTTCGCCCCTGTCTCACCTCTGGTAATCACAAAATGATCAGCCAATTTAGCAGCAGCATCCCTGGTGGTGGGTTTCTGGTCCTGCACCCAGCCTCTCAATCCATCAGGGCAGATAAAATACAACTGTTCAATGAGGACCATATCCAAAAGTTTCTCAAATGTGGTTGCCCCCTTCCCCTTCCAATAACTGAGGGAGGTATGCCTCATCCGATACATCACCTCTAGGTAGGTTTCCCTTGAACTCTTGGTTGAAGTGCGGAACTTGTGCATATAAGTCTCGGGTGACAACATACCCGTGTAGCAATACTTTCCGGACCTCTGCGTAGGTACTCTACTCCTTGGGGATCACCCTGAATGCCTCACTGGCTCTCCCAATTATTCTACTAGCCAACAGTGTAACCCACTGTCACACTGTTGCTCAAAGTGCTGTAGAAATCAATAAATGTCACCTTCCTCCTCACAGAAGTGATTGACACTGCGGCATGCCATCTTTAGCCTGACTACCCCTGGATCCTTCCCGTCCTTAAATCTAAGAGAGGAATTTACAGCCCCTCTTCTGCTCCGCAGCTGTACCTCATGGCTTATTTGGATCCGGAAGGTCATCACCTGTTCCTTGGTTATCTCTGGCATGGAAGCCATCCACCTCTGGAATCTTTGGAACACTTCATTCTCATCCTCTGCAGTGAGCCCTATCCCTGGAACTGGTTCTGGGTCAGGCTCTGAACCCTCCTCCCTTGTTTCCATACTTTCCTCCACTCCTTTGGATTGATCGTCCTGCTTCAATTCCTGTATCATGTCCGAGGATTTCTTGGTGTTTTCCACTGCCCATGCAAAGCCTCTTCCCTGAATAGTTCTTTGAGGTAAGTAGCAGACAGGTTGTTGGACATCCTGTTATTTTTCTAACAGGGATTCTCACCTACTGACACAAGTTGTGACGATCTACTGCTGCAATTAAACTAAATAAGATTCCAGTTCAAACCTACCCAGTCCTGTTCTTTGTGAATCCCTGATAGCCTGTGTGTAGCAATCCACAAGAACCAATAGCAACCCATCAGATGTTACCGGCTAGTTCAATGCCAGCAGCAATAATCTCAGAAATAAGGATTATTATATCCCTCAGAATGAAACACACAACCCAATCCTTTCATGTGAGGAGACCAGTCCATCAATCATATCATCCCCTCCTACTCCCCCTTCCCTTTCCCGGTCTGGGAACTCACTATCCATGGCAATTAGCCCTCACAGGGGGTATCTGATTTATGGGACCCGCCATATTTCCAGCAGGTTTCACCATTCACACCTAAGTATTCACTGTCCCCTGGTGCCATCCAGCCTTTTCCACACAGCACTGGATCATATACAACCAAGCACCTTGTAAATAGGACCCTGGCAATACACTTTATTGAACTCCATTGGAAAATGCAGCATTCCGATACCTAACGTGTGTTTTTTAATAAATGAACATACCACTATGATATTTTTTGCCTGGTAAGGCCACACTACCGTGTATAATAAACACACACATGCATTGCCCTTGGTATAATACGCACACACACCTATACGAATTAAGCTATCACAGTTCAAGTATTCATCCTGGGAGGACAGGGTCGGGGGAGTGAAGGAAGAAAGAATAGCAAAAGTCCATGTTAATCCAGGCACCCCCATAGTCCAATAATCCCACAAAGTCTTGCCCCCCCCTGGTTGTTACAGTGGCTGAATCCTGTATGGCCAACCAGGCCTGAAGCTCCCATGATGGTAGCTTGGGCCATCATGTCAGTAACCTCCCACATTCTTTATACTGGATGCTTACTGGGGGGCACAACTTTGGGCTCCCTCTGCTTTAGCCTCACCTTCCATCTTCCTCTTCACCTTGGCCTGGCTGTTGTCATAATAATACCTGATAGGCCTCACATCCCTGATCTCAAATTCATGCTGACTAACTTCAGCTGCTAAATCACTCCAAGCCTGGGCCCAGGCCTAACTTTCCTCCCTCCTAGTAGGATAGTGGCACAGTCACGGATGGCACTGAGGAGGACCACCATATTTTTGTGCCAGTAGTTAAGGGACCTGTGCTTGTGCAAAGCCTCTTTTTCTCCTGACTGTGCATCGGGATCCTGCCATCCTTGCTCTGACCCTCCAGTCCCTTCTTTCCTCCACTCCCTTCCTCTCCCACCCACCACCTTCCAGGGTCTCCTCTGTCCTCCTCTCCTCCTTTTTTCCTCTTCTCCTCCCCTCCTCTTCCCTTCCCTCCTCATGCCTCCCTCCATCATTCCAATCCTAAAGGTAAAATAATAATAAATAAAAAACATGTTATCTATATGTGAGGTAAAAAAAATATGTCTTATGTTTTTTGTTTATGTGTAAGGGTATAGGGTGTCCTAGCTCTGTGTATATCTACGGGTAGTATTCATCTATGTTTGTGTAAGCTAGTGTGGGATTATAGGCCATTTTCAATTTGGAGCCCGAAATTCGATTGCAGACAGCCGAATGTGTTGAGGGCTCCTGTTTGTCCATGATTGCAATGCTATTCAATTGCTGAAGGGTGTGAGTTACGGGCCTGGGCCTCAAGCCTGTAAAGCCTGTTTTTACAGTAATGATTCTGGGTATCCGATCCAATAAAACGAGCCAAAATCAGTCAAGGTCATAAAGCACACTCCCGATACAGGTCCATTAAGCAATAGGAAGCGGAGGACGCCAATCAACGCCACAAGAAACGGTTTAAAGACTGTGGTATTCGTAAATCTGTGACTGTGCTGTAGCTGAGCAAGTGAACACACAGGTCTAGGCGTTGGTGGGTTTTTTAGTGAGAAAAGAGAGAGAGAGAGAGAGAGAAAGAGGGTGTTAGAGAGTGCCAGACAGAGAAATAGAGAGTGTTATAGAGATACAGTATATAGAAAGTTCTAGAGAGAGAGATAGAGAGTGAGGAGGAGAGTAGGAGAGATAGAGGTATGGAGAAAGGGAGAGGAGGCAGCAGGTCAGGGAGGGGAGGTACAGGTGGAGGAGAGCGGGATGGGGGAGGGATGTGCCCCCAGATGTAGGCACACAAGGTGTAGGAGCAGAGGTTCAGGGGACTGATCCCAGGGGTTAAGGTAGTGGGAATGACAGAAACCCTCCTCAGGGAAGTCCATGCCCGTCGTAGCATTATCCATGGTGGTAGAGATGGGAGGCCTGGCGAGAAGTCACGTGCCTTGTGTGAGGTGCCTGCAGCTGTGGCTTCATTAGGGGTTGCAAATAGGGATGCCCGATTGGTTAAACAATGATATGATGACTGCTGGATGAAGGTGAAGAAGAAGATGTCAGCGAGGACAGAGCAGCCTGTGGGACTAGTGGTTGACCACCACTAAACATCACATAATGGGGATGGGAGCAGACAAACAAGGAGTCTATGGAGCCAGCAGCAGTAGTGGGCCTTCCAGGACAGTTGGACACTGGCTATCAGGAAACCCTGCAAAGTGAGTATCATATGCACCATCACACCCTCATATGCACACACATACTGTAGATAACTGACATACAATAGCACTGTAAGATCTTTGGTTCTGACTACAGGTATGTGGGGCAGCAATAACCATGTAAATATTATTATATATTATTTTATTATCTTATTATTATCAGAATTGTTTTCAATGAAATGTCTGTCCAATTCCTTGAATTCAAAACCCATTCTGAATAGAAGTTGCCAATGCAGTTTGTGTTAGTGTTATGTTTGCGGATTGTTCAAAGTTAATATAAAACAAAACAGTATAAATATCAATTGCAAGTGTATATATTTTGTAATGAGATCCCCTATCCCTATCTTCCCCATGTTCACTGTACCATTTAAAACTGTGTCGCTTAACACTCCAACTGTTTGGTAGCTATCCCCAGCGTTAAACGAGGTAGATCTACAATGATTTAACATCAAAAAGAGAGTACATGTATTGGTGTGCACACTGCAGCATATGTGGATACAGACTCTGAAGGACTGCATGGGCATGTCATGTAGTGGCCTAACCTGGACCATGTCTCAAAAGCATGTTAACACCCATTGCTGAGCATTGGACACAGATTGGTCAGTCTCACACACTGCACAGCAGATTCAGATGAGCATGTGTGCTAATGAACTGCAGATGACACACCGCCCCAGCTCTATATATATATATTGATATAAGCCATAATCCACAATGCTCATGATACAGGTCAATGTTTGTCTGCGGGAAACAATCACAAGAGCCAATTACAAGTGACCATGATGTCAAGGATATGGAAACACACAGCAAACAATTGTCTAGAGAATTTAAAATACTATTGTCCTCTCATTTCAGTACCCAGGAGGCGTACCTCACCTGCAGAGACACAGGCAATGGCTCCACCAGAGCCACCACCATCACCAATGCAGGTAGTGGTGGAGGAAGCAGAGGGCCCGTCACAGGAGGCTGCACAATCAGCAGCGGGGCCATTGTGGGAATCACCCCCTGGGCCCTCCTACGCATCACAGTCACGTTCCCATTTCTTTCAGATTACTTGGTGCCACCGCAGAAGTCGCAGCCATTGTTGCCCCAGTTGTTGTCGCAGCTGTTTATGTCCCAACAGACCAGGCCGACACCATGGGCAACAGCATCTACATTTCCGGGACCAACTATAGTGCCTACAGCACCATCTCCAGTTCCTACAGCACCATCTCCAGTGCCAACAGCACCATCTCCAGTGCCAGTGCCTTCGCCATTGTCAACTGATTTCCTACTGGCAATACCATCCCTATCCGTACGGGGTACACCAACACAACGGGCAACACCTCTGGCCTCACCACAGCACATCCAGGATACACCATTATCCGGAGACAGAAGTCACGTCCCCGCACCAGGCACCTTGAGTGACATTTATCGGCACATCCACTTGGCTGATAAACGCGGGATTAGAGCAGTCCAACAGCTTACAGCTCAGCTGGCACGTCAAAACAAAATTGCCACCAGCCAGGCGGAACGCATTTGATCAATATATGGTATGGTGAGGAGGCATAATTTTTGGGTGGAGAGGTAGTACATGCAAATGGCTCATAGGGACAGACAAGCCCAAACACATCACTTGGCGTGGCTGGTGCACTTGGCTGAAGCCCACGTGCCGACACCCCAGCCTTCAGTTCCACAGGTACCACCACCGCACCCAGAGCCTACAGCCTCCTCATCTCACCCCTTAGTACCAATGACAGCTCTATAGAGCCACCACCGCAGCCTGAGCCTACAGCACCATCTCACAGTTGGATGCACCCCTAGATCCAAAACCTCCTGTCCGTGGTAGAGGGAGGAAGAGCGTGGCTTCAGAATGTCTGGGCCCAGTGATCAGAAAAAGGAAGTAGGTGTGAACGTCCCCCAGACCATGATTTGGGTGAAAAATTGTGTGAATACACATTTGAAACAATTTGAGCTCCACCACCTGTTGAATACAATTTGCCTCATTTATTCTTTTCCCTAAATCATGGCCTCCTCATCCACGTTCCACAATGATTATCATTTTGTATTAATGTTGACATATGGCTGACTACAGAGTGTGTACACATTCCTATAGATGTAAACTAATGAGCCCTAGTTAACATGCAATAGATCAATACATATAAAAAGAATAATAGTCAAAATAGCATTAGATAACATATATTATCACATATTATAATTGTCCAACTACGATTCGTCGTCACGCTGTTTGTGTAGTACATACAACTTAGCGATGAGCGGCGCAGGTGCTCCTCGCCCGGCGCGGTGCTCATCGCACTTAGGCAATGAGCGCCAAAGGCGCTCATTGCTGGCGAGCCTCGCATTAGGCAATGAGCGCCATTAAACACGTCACATGCACGACTTTGAAAAAAAAAAACACCTCGGAACCAACCTTAACATAACAAACACCTACACGCACTAAAAATGCGACCATAACGACCGACCCGCGTGCAACTAAAAACAGTCAAAACACACCAAATACTCACAAAAACGACATAAAAAGCTTACCCATAGCAAGGGGGCCACCCAGGCCCTCTGAAAGGGAAGTTACGCCTCCATTTAAGTCCAAATTCCCGAGTTCAGACACACGAAAATCCCCTAAGCGAGAAAAAATGGCTGCAGAAAAGAACAAAAACGAGGCTCACAGCCAAGCCACGTACAACTTACCCAAGAAGGGATCCGAGATAAGCTCGGAAACCCGCATTAACCCCAGGGGATCCGAGATAAGCTCGGAGACCTGCATTAACCCCACATTAACCATCGCAGTGGGGGTCCCGATTGCACGCGATCGGGGACCCCAGCTGCAATGAAAATTCTAAATTCCCACGTTACAGGTACTTAAAGGACCGTAAAGGTCCTTAAAGGACCCGTTATAAAAGAAAACAAATAAACACTATCACCCTGTCAATCATGGGGGTCAATACAGACCCCCATAAACCCCTAATTAACCCTGTCACTCATGGGGGTCAATATAGACCCCCATAAGCCCTTCATTAACCCTGTCACCCATGGGGGCCAGTACAGACCCCCATAAGCCCTTCATTAACCCTGTCACTCATGGGGGTCAATACAGACCCCACATTAGCACTTCATTAACCCTGTCACTCATGGGGGTCAATACAGACCCCATAAGCCCTTCATTAAGCCTGTCACTCATGGGGGTCAATACAGACCCCCTTAAGCACTTCATTAACCCCCTCACTCATGGGGGTCCATACAGACCCTCATAAGCCTCTATTTAACCCCATCAGTCCCATAAGGGTATATTAAGACCATTATGGGCCTGTTACAACACTACATTAACCACATAACTGCCATGATGGTCCTCAAGGACCATCATGACACTAAGTATAAACACTACACTGCACTATACCCCCCCCCCCCAATAAAACATTAAATATCAATTAAACACCCTCTACACTAACCTATTAACACCTACACTACCTACCTACCCCCTAATAACCCCCACCACCCTAATTACAGAAAATAAAAAAGCCTAAAGTCACACAAAAAAATCTACATTACATAAAATAAAAAACCTAACTCACAAAAAAAATCTACATTACAGAAAATAAAAAAACCTAAGTCACAAAAAATAAAAAAAGGAACATTACAGAAAAAAAAGAAAACATTACAACCCCCCCCCTCACTACAGAAAAAAAAATTACACACCTGAAAAGGAAATACATATAATACAATACAATACAAATACAATACAATACAATTAAATACATTACAATACAATACACCCCTATCTAATATACATCACACAATCTATCTAAATAAATACCATAATCTAATATACATCCTATCTATATAATATACATCCCAAATCTATCTAAATAAATACCACAATTTAATATACAATACATTCTATGCTATCTATACAGTATAAAACACATACTCCTAGCTAACATACAGTAAATGCTATCTATATATAAAATAATTCTAAGCTAAAATAAAATAATTAAGACCACTTACCTTTGCAGATGTCCATTCAGATCAGCCACCTACGAAAAAAAAAAAGAAAAAAAAAAGTGCAACACGTTTACAGTACATAAAGAAACATTCTATACATTCTAAATATTCTACTCACCTTTCCGGCATGTCCCATCCGTATTCTTTTAACCTTCTTCGGAGCGGCACCTGTTAAAAAAAACATACTATAAATCCACATACATAAAAACAAAATAAACATAAAAATAAACATAATCTACATTGTACTTACCTCCCCGCGATGTCTCCGGCCTCCTCAGGATCCTATTCTGCCCCGCCCTGTATAAAAAAAAACTATATATATATATATATATATATATATATACATATATATATATATATATATACTTACATCCGCACTCACGGACATCCCCGACGCTAATGGAGCTCCCGGAGACTTTTCCGGAAAAAAATAGGCAATGGCGCCTTCTGATTGGTTGAAAACGCTGTCTATCAAATTCACCCAATCAGGAGGCGCCAATGTGTGAGCCAATCAGAAAGGGATACACCCTAAAATCCCACTCTGATTGGATAATGCACCTGTCAATCTTTCTTTAAACCAATCACAAGGTGCAGATGCCTTCAGCCAATCACAATGGAATACACCCCCACAGGGTGATTGGTTGGAGCATCTGCGCATTCTGATTGGTTGCACTGACAATAGCCAATCACAATGGAATTCACCCCCACATACTGATTGGTGAAGGATTTGCGCATTCTCATTGGCTATTGTTAATATCAATCAATATTACAGCCAATGGGAAGGCGCAGATGTCTTCACCAATCAGTACGTGGGGGTATATTCCATTGTGATTGGCTGATGGCAATAAAGCCTTAGGATTGGTTCAAATAAAGATTGAAAGGTGTGTTATCCAATCAGAGTGGTATTTTGGGGTGTATACCTTTTTCATTGGTTCCCAGTTGGGGTCTTCTCATTGGCTGAATTTGATAGACAGTCTTTTCAGCCAATCAGAAGCCGCCATTGCAAATTTTATTCTGGAACACTCCGTAGGAAGCTCATTAGCATGTGTGTCGTTTTTTTTTTGTTTTGTTTTTAAACGCGTGGATGCTTCTGGAGCAGAACACCAGGAGGCCGGAGACATCGCAGGGAGGTAAGTATAATGTACATTGTGTTTATTTCACTTTCTTTTAGGTTTATGCATCTGTGCTAATGTCATGGTTTTTTTTAACAGGAGCATCGCCGCAGAGGCAAACATGGAGGAGGACGTGACATGCTGGGACGTGACAGGCTGGAACGGGACATGCAGGAAAGTTGAGTATAATATTTAGAATATTTAGGATGTTTAGTTATTTCATGTAAACGTGTTGTATTCATTTTTTTAATCTTTTTTACCCTAGGTTGGTGATCTGAAGAAACATCTCAAAGGTAAGTGGTCTTAATTATTTTATTGTACCTTAGAATTAGGGTTGCTTTATATAGAGATAGCATATACTGCATATTAGATAGATAGGGGGATGTATAGTATATAGATAGTATTTATTGTATATTAGATAGATAGATAGATAGATAGATAGATAGATAGATAGGGGGATATATAGTATATAGATAGTATTTATTGTATATTAGATAGATAGATAGATAGATAGATAGATAGATAGATAGATAGATAGATAGATAGATAGATAGATAGAGGGATGTATATTATATAGTATTGTATATTAGATAGTGGGATGTATATTACATTACATAGTGGGATGTATATTACATAGTGGGATGTATATTAGATAGGGGTGTATTGTATTGTATTTAATTGTATTGTATTGTTTTTAATTGTATTGTATGTATTATATGTATTTCCTTTTTAGGGGTGTAATTTTTTTTTTAAATGTAGTGGGAGGGGTTGTAATGTATTTTATTATTTTCTGTAATGTTTCTTTTTTTATTTTTTGTGACTTAGTTTTTTTTTTTGTTCTGTAATGTACATTTTTTATTTTTGGTGATTTTAGTTTTTCTTTATTTTATGTAATGTAGATTTCTTCTTTTTGATGAATTTAGTTTTTTTGATTTCTGTAATTAGAGTGGTGGGGTTATTAGGGGGTAGGTAGTGTAGGTGTTAATAGGTTAGTGTAGAGGGTGTTTAGTTGATATTTAATGTTTTATTGGGGGGGGTATAGTGCAGTGTAGTGTTTATACTTAGTGTCATGATGGTCCTTGAGGACCGTCATGGCACTTATGTGGTTAATGTTGCGTTGTAACAGGCCCATAATGGTCATAATATACCCATATGGGACTGATGGAGTTAAATAGAGGCTTATGAGGGTCTGGATAGACCGCCATAAGTGACCGGGTTAAAATGTTGTAGTGCTTACACTTTGGGTCATGAGGGTCCTGGATGACCCTCATGGCACTTATAGTGTTATTACATGCGTTCATTAGTGTGTTAGAGGGGTCTATATAGTTGAGGCACACAGTACACTCACATTGTGTGACAAACAGCATTTCAACACTTTCTTTT